>CAJQZN010035306.1:0-39166 GCA_907164685.1 Colias eurytheme | reverse complement strand
TAAAATGAATGAAATAAAATTTTAACCTGCCAGGCAAGATAACTTAACTTTATTCTAATGTCAATTTATTGAGTTTTTTTTGTTGTTTAGTTTTTATGATTAAATCTTAATAAAAGGTTTGGAGAATTAATAAAACAACATAAATATTAATTAACATATTGTTTATTTTCTACAAAAGGTTTTTGAAATGCCGTCCGCCTTAACTAAACATAATCTGCATTTGCGTAAGAAATTTCTTCGCAGCCTTTTAAATGGCTGCCTTTTGTAAAAAATAAACAATATGTTAATTAATATTTATTTTGTTTTATTAATTCTCCAAACCTTTTATTAAGATTTAAACATAAAAACTAAACAACAAAAAAACTCAATAAATTGACATTAGAATAAAGTTACGTTATCTTGGCTGGCAGGTTAAAATTTTATTTCATTCAAATAGTTTTATAGCCATGTGAATACTGATTTGTAATGACTTTTATGGCAATAAATGGTTCTTTAATCAAAAATTGGCCGTTCCAAATGATTAAAATTAAATTATGGTAAATTTCGTAATTTTTCGATTTCCATGCTTTAATGTACATGATGTTGTTTTTGAAGATGTTACAATCGAAGGACTACTATGATTTTTTGTGTCAAGAATAACCCTATGTTAAGGTAGTTTTTAGCAGTACCAGCAAAACCTTGGTGGTACATTTTTTTTTCACAGGATTTTTTCGAAAAATCAATATTTTGCCGAGAAATTCAAAAAACTACAGAAAAAGTTAAAATAAAAAAATGCAGTTTAATTATTTACACAAGATGAGTCTATAGTGCGATAGGTAGGTTATTGCGCTATACCTATACCAAATTTCATTCAATTCGGTCCAGTAGTTTTCATAAAAGAGTGGTTTTGTGACAAAAATATTGAAACTCCGGATTATTTATAAAAAAAATCATAATTTCTAAACCATAAGTTTTCGCTTAACTAAAGTTTGTTTTAAATGATTACTCATGATGCTCTCAAGCTGAAAAAAATTTTTGGACCACTATAAACGGGGCACCCTGTATTTGTACACATGGTTCTTACTCAACAATAAAAGTATCTTAATGTAAGTAAGTACTTATTATTAATTCCATATTATCTCACAGATAATATAGCTAGTACTAACAATAAATATGCAGCAGCTTGTTTGTTTGTCTCTGCAACGTTCAGTATTAGTCGTGGAAGCAATATTTCGTTCTACAGCAAGCAATTCTAAATTTTCTATATTATATCTTCAGCTGGAACACCGAAGCAATTGAACATTCGAGTCTATGACAAACAACTAACATCTGGTGTGTCTTATTGAGTTCTGAACTTCACAGCGAGCGACTCACTTACGAATTGATACGAAATAGTATATTGCTCCATTGTTCATATTGTGTAAATGTAGATATTTTCTTTAATGATGCCAAATTATAAGGCATCTTAAGTGTTAGTAATATTTTGTGTGCTCAGTATATTTTGATGTCAATAAATGTCATAACCATTCTGTCAATTATGGGTATGTTTAATAACTCAGGCCCCGGAACAGACACAATAGAAAATCTATTGTGTCGTGGACCGATCTATCGGGCCGTTCGGGGCTCAATGGGTTAAAGGTGGTTTTAAGGCTAAAACTGCTGATCAGATTTCAATGAACATGAATAAAATATGGATAAATTAAATATGTAACTACGGTTTATCTCCGACAAGTCGTTATATAATATACTATAGTCACTTTCATCAATATACAATATTTCCCCAACAATGGCTAATTCTATCAATTCACTCAGAACTAAAGTTTCAGAATAAATTAAATATTTAAAATTTGAATCTATTAGAGTAACCGATTTTGCACACTGGAGATAGTTTTCTTCGGAACCTCAAAATATTTTAAAGGATAATAAAAACGTACCTGAATATGAAAGCATTATTCACAATCTTGCAAACTTGAATCGGCAAAAAGGGGTTTAATAGCTGAGGAGCGCTCAAAAGCAATTTCCATAGCGTTCAGTTAATCCATTTTTAAACCATAATTCTTCAGTAAAGGAATGCTTTGGTGAATTCCGCGAGTTAAAGCATCCATTACAAAAGGATCCACAAAGAAAGTGGTATAAAGGAGTTTTTGTGAAGGAAAACATGACGGGAGAGGTATATTTTATCGGATATTAAAAGGGATGTACATTGATTATGATATGTGGGGAAATATGATAAACATCCTTCTTTAGGCTTTGCCATAGTCGGTATACTTACAGAAAAATAGCATTAGGTTTTTTTCATAAGAAAGCTATGTGTAATATTACTGGCTTGTGAAGACTATTGATATATTTTGAACGAAGACGATGTTATAATATTTCGGATTATGTGGATGCTGTGGCAAGTGATTTAAAATGAATAATATGTTAATAATACTCAATCTGTTTTAAATAATATCGTAGCATAGATAATATGTCGATTACCGATTACTGAAGTATAAATTAATCTAAAGATGAGTACCTATATTATGAGTTATAAATAACTGTTAAACAATAACACTTATTTTATACACTGAAACAACCGGTATAGTCCCTGTGGCAGGTACGTGAGTATCCCTTTACACTTCTAAATCATAATGTACATAATCGAATGCAAATCAATAACCCAACGATGAAAGCATTCAGCAATCAACAAATAAAGTTTAACATTGTCACCCATTCGTTTGTCATGCTCTCATGATTTTAAATCAAAGCGTGGACAAATGAAAAAAGGCATTCTACACCAGGTGGAGCGTCAAAAGCTCTCGTTGATCCAAATGGATGTAACATTCCATACGATGCTGGACAACATTTTAGGAATAAATATTTGACTGCATCCACGATCGATATGTCCTTGCAATGGTTTAAATGATTTGTTTATGGAGTTACCGTTTGGTGTAAATGCTGAAGTTTGGTCGTATAGTTATTTTCTGGTGTAAATGTAGAAGTGTTATTTCTGGTTTGAATTTAAAAATTCTATGTTGTTTGTTGGGTACAGTTTGGAAATATAATTTTGACTTAGATTTAAATAAAGCTAAATAAAAGCACAACCGCTATTTACTCCCGTGATCTGCATATACATTCTTTAATCCTTCAGATGTGGGTCAATACAAAGGGATAAAATTATAAATTTACTAATCGTCATGTATGTATTTATTGTTAACTAGCCTTCGTCGCAGCTTCGCCCGCTTTGTCTAAAACCTAATAATATGTATATATAAATAAATACAATATCTTTATTTGTTCAAATGTGGTTCACAAGTAATAAGGACGCGACGCTATACTATAAGGAAAGTACAACACATTCGCCAGTTCCACTGGCATGCAAACATAATTTCACAGCTCCTTCCATTATACTAAAACCTTCTTCTTTAATCACTCTATCCATTAAAAAACCGCATCAAAATCCATTGCGTAGTTTTAAAGATTTAAGCATAGGTACATAGGGACAGAGAAAGCGACTTTGTTTTATACTAGATATGTAGTGATAGTGATATTAATAAGTGTGCTAAGTACCGTTATAACCTACCAAAACTAATATGAATAAATATATTCTATTTCTGGAAGTGTCAAATAAGTATATTATAACGATGTAACACGACCTAATAATAATTTATCTCACTAGTTTCAAAAACTATATTATTATAGTTTATACGTAACATTGATGATCCAAAGCCAGCTATATATAGATTAGCGATGATTCCGCTCCACTGAACTACTATGTTCTCGACTTAGAGAATTCGCAATATCGAAATTGCTAAACTTCGCCTTAGTTTAGAAGCTTAGCTCTTAGAACATTTGAATGTACATTGCTGGTCTATAAGGGAACAATTAAAAAATAAATGTTACGTAATCAGTAATGTGTTGTGAAAAAAATTGTAGGTCGTGTATTGACAGGAATGAAAGAAGTGAAAAAGTTTGAATTTGTTTTGAAAGTCATCGCAAATATTGAAATTCATACGTGGTAAATTGTGAGCTGCTATTTTGTACGTGTTTTAATATAATATTTCTTATTATTTTATTTCTGATAACTACAAATTACAATAGGTAGATAATTTTATTGAGATTATTACGGTGCAATAATATATTGGAACAGATTGTATAGTCATTGTTGCATTTCATCTGTGAAAATGCATATGTATAGAACTTCAAAGCATGAAAATTAGGTAAGTTATTAGTTAACCGGTCCATCAGATTAAAAAAAAATTGGTTGTCTGTAATACGGTTTACTGATGATAGTTGAACGTGACAACGTCCGATTGTGCTTCTTTGTCGCTCGTTCCGCTCTCTCGCTTGCACTTCAAGCCTTACATGGAACGCCTCAGAGCGAGGTAACGCCGCATGAGTCATGTTTTTTCGTGCGTGCAGCCGGCTCTATCGAATTATAAGACGTTGTCACGTCATAAAAATTGAATACGTATACTGCGTAGTAGTCGATTACCTACTTGTTTGATTATATTGTACTTTAAACACATACGTGAGTTCTTGAACCTCTTATTTCAAGTCGGTTAAAACCAACCATGTATAAGCCATACTGGTATGGAGAAAGTTTCACAATTAACGTAACGCTCAAAGTTCCCTTCAATTTCTTAATGGAGTTACCGAAATATCGTAACATATTTTACATAAAATTTATTACTTACAAGTTGTTAATTTTACTAATAACGTTCAAACTTTGCGAGTATGCACGCAAAAATGTTAAGTTTTCAGAGCAAACTTTTAGATTTAAAGTTATTTTATGTTTAACAAATTACGAGTTGTGAGGAATATTTGAAGATATTTAATATATTTTATTACGGTTTTTAAAGTGAAACGTTAGGCGCGTTGAAAGTTACATTTCATATGGCAATGATATCACATCATGGAGAAAGCAGACGATTTTGGTTTCTTTGAAACTTGCCAAAGAAGTTTCATTTCTGACACGTCGTGTGCTTGACATACACTTTTTTCTTGTAGATTAAGATACTGATTACATTGTGACGAACAAAAAACAAGGATAATAATTATGTTAGATGACCTTAATTATACGACATAAGACCAGAATAAAATACGTACAATTAAATAAATAGGTAAATATTTCAGGACAATTTTCACACATGGAAACCAGATGGCTGATAAACATATGTAATATATAATATTAAAAAAATACTTATAAAGATAGTTAGCACCCAGACACAGAGCAAATATCTATGTTCATCACACAAATATTTGGGAATCGAGCCCACGACCACTGGCTTGGAAGGCAGGGCAACTAAGCCATCCGGTCAGTCAATTTTTTACGTGTTCAAATTAAAATCTTACATACCATTATAAAATAACCGAATAAATAAAATAAAGGGTCTCTCATCAAGAAATATTTATTTATTTATTTATTTATTTATATTTTAGGAGAATCTACAGCTGTATCCTTAAAGATAGTCACATAATATAATACTTACAATAAGCCATTTACAGATTCTCACGGCTAGAAAAATGTTAATATATAACAATTACAAATGTGAGCGATTACGTACACGAATCAAATGCTTAAAACCAATGCTATTGTAACACTAATCAAATTACATATCAACTTGACCACCAAACTGACGGAAGAACTCATTAGCTAACTGACGCTTAATGGAGTAAGAACTGCTGCAGAATAAGTCAAAATCGAACTGTTTTGATAGCTTGTTAAAATTATTGCTTACGCGTAGAATAAACGAGTTTTGACGATAGTTAGTGTTGACTGCGGAAGTAAAGATAGGATTATATTTACGAGATAAAATTGAGGGTGTGTATAAAGAAATTTTGGCTAGTAGTTCTGGGCAGTCTATTTTATTGGATGTAATGCTTAAAAGTAATAAAATATAAATGTGTTATATAAATGTGTAAGTACGTAAAGTAAGTCTCATATTTAATGCCACCCTTTATAATTGTATCGTGAAACTTTTTAAAGGGGTACGTAACCCCTTTTCCTTGTAACGGGTATATTTTTAATTTTCTTTTAATAATATGTTATAATGTATCGTATGTATGTGCGCAACGCGCTTGAAACTTAATAATAATTATTATTTGAAATAAAAGTACGCGTGAAGGTTTCAAAGAAATACATGACGTACTTGGTTTCATAATAATAATTTTTATTATTAAAATGTTTATGATATTTTTAGCTGCATAATCTCCTCAATCTCAAATAAACATTAACTGCACTCGATAGATATTAAATTTGAAAATTTTCTATCCAACAACAACTCATTTATAAGTAAACTAGCGGTCCGCCCCGGCTTCGCCCGTGGTACATATTTACGTTTTCTCTACATAAAAACCTTCCTCGTACTTCAAGGAATATAATAAAAAAAGAATTATCGAAATCGGTCCACCCGTTCTCGAGTTATGCGCTTACCAACATATTTTGCGATTCATTTTTATATATAAGAAGATGTGTACAAAGAAGTCTCATAAACGCAACACCAAATAAAACACACACACAAAATAAAAAACACCACCGTAATAAAACACACATGAACTCAACAAAATTAGCAACAAACTTAGCGTTCAAAAGCTTTATAAAACTAGTTAATTAAATGGGGAAACAACATGAATTGTCGGCGAAGTTTATTTTCACCGCACGGGGTTTTCAGTGTGCATTTGCATTAAGAACCTAGATGTAATGGTACTTAATGATGATAAATTAAAAATTACTTTCAAGATTTTGGATTTTACAGCAAATCTTTTGTTGGAATTTAGCTGAAAAAGTGTTTTAAACGCTACGCGAAACCTACGCAACGCTTCTACGTCGTCTGCTTGGTCGTCTGCGTCGACTAATACTTACCAATAATAATCAAAGTAAAAGGTGTCTATAGGTTATTATCGCTCCGGGATTGACACGATATTTGGCCAATTAGCGACATTTTTCCAATATATTTCTTTAACTTGTGATTGTTGAATTATACCAACTTACTTTGACATCTTATCGTTTATTTGTGTGCCGTTTCTGAAGATCGAATGTTATGTTGTTAAACTATCTACACCCCTTTTAGTTATATTTTATTTATTATCATTGCTTCTTGCAGTTAAAAGATGAAAGTAGCAAAAAATTTATATCCTTTTGTTCACTGTTAAATGCTATGGCGCATGAAAAGTACTTTCAGTTAATGAATATAGAGGTAAAAATAAATTTCTTGATAAATTGGAGTTCCTTATTTATTCAATAATACAGATAATATACAAGGATCATCAGCTAGTTGAACTTTCATATCCCAATTTTATGACTTTCACCTGCGTCTCACTGCATACTTCGCTATAAAAACACTCAAGCTGCATTGAAATACAAAAACTGTATTATATGTTTGTAACGATATGACAAGAACAGAACTACTGAAATATTTGAAAAATTAAAAAAATGCAAGTCTACAACATCTAGTCCCCTAAACATTAAGTAATTAGAAATTCAAGCAATCCGTTTTGAATTCAACAATTAATTACAAATAACGGAACGGATGGGCCACTAATGAGCTCGTTAAAAGGCTTCCCCATCAAACCGCCGCTAATTCACGACCGGCTTCCACCGGGCCGAACCGGTTACAACCGGTTGTACCCGGTTATACCCGGAATTTAATCAGTGTAAATGCTACCTTTATTATTTAACTGTAACTTCCCTTTTTCTGCTCGTGTTTCTCGTTAATGATTCAATGGGTTTAACAATGTTTTGTTTTATCGCAATTTGTGGGAATGATATTTAATTAATACATGGTGTAATACATCGTACTTATTATTTACTTGTAAGTGTTTTGTATGACTGTAACAGATAAGATAAAACACGGCTGGAGC
Organism: Colias eurytheme; assembly: GCA_907164685.1. Taxonomy (NCBI): domain Eukaryota; kingdom Metazoa; phylum Arthropoda; class Insecta; order Lepidoptera; family Pieridae; genus Colias; species Colias eurytheme. The sequence continues at coordinate 31,345 of CAJQZN010035306.1, read as the reverse complement.
AGTTCCAAAAATTCCTTTACTTGTTAAAAGGTACGTTATCAGTGTTTTCTTCCGCTTAAACGTTCAAATAATTGTACATTTTTTTGATTCATTATTTTAATTTAAACGTGACCATTGTCTTCGGTCAAATAGCATGCATGCGCACTGAAAATAAGTGTCATTATAATTTCATGAATCAAGCTTGATTATAAACAGATTTGTTCCTTCCTTCAATGCTTCCACTAACAATAATAAACTCCTTTAACCAAAAACCAAACACATAAAGATATTAAACCATAATAACGATAAACTAAAACAAAAACATCGCCTTAAATCGCCCCATAACTTCATAGTGCGTTGATAAACTATACATTATTGGCCAGATACCAGTATAATATATTATGATAATCAGTTTTGTTGGAAAAATTCCACGAGCACAAATTTCACTTAAGCAGCCTTCTGGGGAACTTTTATGGGTCACTGTTGGACTATGAAATAACAATACACGGTAATGTATGTGTTATATCGGAAAGAGTTATCTGCGGTGTTTTAAATTGAGATTAAGGTTTTGTGGAATGTTTTAACGGATTTAAAGCGCGATTTTTTACCTGCTTTCATGCAATAGTATATGCGACTTAATAGGAACATGATTTAAGTATGGAGAAGAATTCGAGTGAAAATCGATTTTTATTCCCTTTTAACGATTTATATTTCGTTAAACAGTTTACAGTTATTCTTGGCTTATATAAGTGGTTTAAAAAATACGATTTTTTGTATTTAGACAAATAAATATAATATTATAGCTATTGCCAGTAATACAATATGCTTTCTTTGTGAAACAATAAATCTGGTTGTAACTGTAAATATTTACTATAGATTTTCAACTTTTGGAGCATTGTAAATTCTGTTTGAATCAGCTTTTTACTTCAAAGGCGAAGGTTTTACGATTAATAATTACCTTTTGTTATAACTTTTTAAATCATTGCTTAAAATCTAATATCACATTACCTACAACGATCCTAAACAGTCCCTCAACGATAATAACTATGATAAATATTATAGCGACACTCCGGACAACCCTTTTTAATTAAAGTCTAGTTTTCAGTGGCGCCTATTGTATGAAACCCCTGGACCATGCAGGTCTGTTTCACAGTACACTAGCGTTGATAGGTTATGATTGGGTATTGTTTTTATGAAGGACTATGAAGATAAGTGGTTTCACTGTATTTTGGGACACGGATTTTTACTCATGGGATGTGTATCGTGAGGACGGATTGTTGTGTTGTGTTGGAGTGCTTTAAAAGAGCTATTTTCATCTTGACAATTCATTAATTATTGGACACTGCGATATTTTATAAATTGTATAGAAATATGATGTATGTTTGGCTGTTAAGCTGAAGAGCTGAGCTGAAGCTGATGAAAAAAGATTTAAATGTTTTAAATGTTTTTGACGTGACAACGTCTTATAATTCGATAGAGCGAGCTGCACGCACGAAAAAACATGACTCATGCGGCGTTACCTCGCTCTGAGGCGTTCCATGACCCATGTAAGGCTTGAAGTGCAAGCGAGAGCGCGGAACGAGCGACAAAGAAGCACAATCGGACGTTGTCACGTTCAACTATCGTCAGTAAACCGACTTTACAGACAACCATATTTTGTTAACAACGAAGTCTCGTGGAAGTCTCACATTGACTTACATATATTTTTGTTTTTATTCGTATTATTATCATAGAGTTTAAATAGCTCCCTAAAAGGAATTATTGGTTTAGTTGCTATCACCCAGAAAAAACTTCTGTAAAATCAATGAAAACTTATGAATGAAGTCATATCAGTGACGCGTGAACAAAAGGTTTGCCTTTCTAGGCCTTTTTTTGTTTACTTTACTATCAGTTGCTAAGCCCGGTATTGTTGACAATTTTTATATTATTGATGTTATCTCAATGTTATAAGGCCAATAATTCAGCTAATTGTTTCGTATCTTTAAAAATAAAAATTATTACGCTGTTTATGGAAGACAAATAGATTTTTTTATGTTCATAACAATTATTATGCTATATTAATCAACGATATAATGGTAACAGGGCGATATTAATTATTATTATTCCTACTAGATTAAAGTCCACGTATTTCGTTGCCGTAGCAACGCCGTAGCCAACTCGATCACTCACGCACGTCGGTGATGATTTTTTGAAAAAAAAAAACATCTTGATCTTTATAAAAGGCTGATCGATAATTACCTGTAAGATAATTACATAATTACATCTACACTAAGAAATTTTAATCCATAGTCAAAAATAATATAAAATAGCATTAATATTCTATCAATACACTACAAAATTACTAAAAATATGAACTGAAAGTTAATATTATATCGTTTTCAATTCCAAACGCGTGCTGATTTAACTTTCATGAGCCGATTTATAAAGAAAAACATTATTTTTATGCCCACAAATGGTCTCAGTAATGAAAAATGTTTCTAAAAGCTTTTACCGCTAGTTTTTATGTGAAATATGTGGCACAATTTAAATCCATTTAATGCGTGACAATATTTTGCGGATAATATGTTTTTATACATTTAAAATGTGTTGATAATTTAGTACTCGGTTTTTAGTTTTATTATTATTTGCTTTTTATATGAATATCATAATATTTAATTTAAATAGTTTTTATTAAACACAGATTATAGAATAAGTACGCGTCGGGTTAATCTATGTATAAATACAATGCAAAAAATCGTATCCTAGTGTTTGTTTTAAACAAACTCTGAAAAGACTTGGCCGATTTATATCAAATTTTCTGTGTATATTCTCATCCGAGAATAGGTTCTTAACTATGTTTTATAACCGAAAGGGATAAGTCTCTCTTAACAGAACAAAGTTCACAACATCTACCTGTTATCATATTTTCAACAGGCTTCATTCATCAATTTGTGTACATCAATTTTAATATAAACTTCTTTCCCTAAATCTACTAGGCAAACAGAACAATAAAGTAAAACAAATGTTCAAGCCTGCTAATGTACAACTTGCATTATAAAATTTAATACATTAAAATGAAAACAGTATTCCCACTAAAAATGGGTCATAACAGCCAGCATATAAATAATTAAATGCACAATAAATATTTAGTCAGAGAGTTTGCAGATCCTTTTAGTTGAACTAGCGTTCTGAATGGCAAAGTTCTTATATGCGGGATTAAGCTCAAATGAGTTTTTTCACTGAAACTGTTTCTACAAAGAGATTATACGCTCTCGTGTATTTTCTGGATTAGGAAATAGGTTTTCGGGGCGAAGTAAATTGAATTTATTTTACTAATCGCAAATCTGCTTGGATTTTGACGTGTATACGTTGTTTGACACCCTGTATAAGTATCATACAACATACTTTAGGATCCCATTTAAGAAACACATTCACATGTTTTGAAAATGCTTTCTTTCACCCACTCATTCACTCAACCACCCACTCACTTAACCTACCGACTCACTCAACTCACCCACTCCCCCTACCCACCCGCTCACACTACCCACTCTCTCCCTCTACCCACTCACTCCTCTACCCACTCACTCCTCTACCCACTCACTCCTCTACCCACTCACTCCTCTACCCACTCAATCCTCTACCCACTCACTCCTCTACCCACTCACTCCTCTACCCATTCAGTTTGTTTACACGTACACGTCACTTTGATGCGTCGATTAGAGCCCGTTTTACGTTGTTGTTGATTGTGAATTGGAATTGTTTCGTTTTTATTTTATTTTTTTTTTGACTTCGTGGGTTAAGTGCTTATCTCACTTTCAAGTTTTATAAGCCTATATTTTATGGTCTTTGAAATCATCAAAATACGTCTACTCTTTCGAGATAAGTGCAGTTCAAAATATACCTAGTTTTAGACCTATCCTCTCCCGCACCTCGACAAAGTCCTAAAACATATACGAAAGGAAAACACGGAATAAAAATGAATAAGTTCCATAACCAAATTCTATATTAATCTAATACTATAATAATATATATAATATATATAACTTTGTAATAATACTACTAATATATATAACTTTGTACCAATAAACAGACCGATATCCCGCAAATAAACAGCAACTTTTACGACATTGTTAGCGCAGAAACCTCATTAAAAAAGAAACACCTGAAATGTAGTTTCTATTACACGGAACTTTGCGAACTAATTTAGGTTTAAGCGAAAGCTCACTAAATAAACAGCCAATGAAAATAAATTTGTTTCGTCCGTCCGTCCTGTCCAACTTTTGTGTACCTTGTTTAAGACTTGTTCTAAATTAGAATTATTTTTAGTAATAAATTCTTGTTGTTAATATTATTGGATTTGCACGGATTTGCGAGTTGAATGCAAAGTTTGTTTGTGTGGAGCCTGTTTTAGATTTTGTTTATTTAAATTATCTGTAAAGTTTTCATAGGTTTAGGAGATTACATACCTACTTTGCGATATTGCTACGTTTTACTACTAATGCTGTACTAATTTGCTAGTTTATACTAATTTCAAATCAATAATGTGAAGAAAAGGCAAATCAAATACATTTTCTCCCTAGTGCAAGCATATGGATGAAGCAGCTATAGTATTTCTGGCAAATAATATGTTCTAGCCAATACCATATTTTTATGTTTGGTACCTACCCCTAACAACACAATAACAATAAATAGTGTTTATTTACATGTTATATAATTTCAGACCTACTTTATTGATAAATTCTTAAATTATTTTACTTTTGTCCAGTCCTAACCTATCATATAAATAACTATAATATTCCCTATATCAGAAAGCCTAACCACTAAAACCATCGCTATAAATATTACTTAGTCTCAATACTGCAATATTTCGTTTCCCGCCAACCACTTTTCTTTGTCGTCAGCTCCTAATGCCGCTATTTAATACCTCTTATTGGGTTAATACAAGCCATATATCAGAAACTTGCGATAGAGAAAATGACCCCAAGTTTAGTCCAAGAGACAGAGAACATTTTCATGTCTCTGTTTAAACACGCTTGTAGTATGTTTTTATACAATAACAGTGTATTACCGACTGCTTGAAGCACGACTTTGACAAACTTTAAACGATTAAATTCGAACTTTGAACACTTATCAAGGATCGGTGGCAATACAATAATTTCATGAGTTTCAGCGTGCTTTTCAGTTTTTTTCTTTAATAATTATTTCTTTTGTACAGCGTAAAGTATATTGTATTGTTTGCTTAATTATTAATTTAATATTTAGATAACGATCATAAAATAAACTGAATGTGCCTTTAAAACAGTATCACCACAGACTAATAAGTATCACGTATTATTTTAAATTGAGATAATCCATGTTTATCCTTGAATATGTGGTACAAAATTTAAATGTATTATAAATACCGCAAATTATTTAATGTACACAAGATTTTCTCTGAATTCACTGAAGTGAACTCACATGTTCAAATTGTGTATGGCTGTAATGACTGGTTCATTATTAATATTGTGAATAATATTTTAATCATAAATATAATGGTATGTTCACTTCCATTTCGTATAATGTGTGGTTAATCATACATTTAGCAGTAAGATTATAAATAAGTTCTGTTTTTGGGTTTCCACATGTGAAGGCCGTGTTGCTTTAGGCATTTTGTTTCGTTTCTATTCATATCATACATTGTATAATATAATTAAAATACATCATTACAAATATTATTAAGAATGATTATCCATTCAATTTTTGGTTTCTTTTTCGGATTCGATATTCGAAAGTTACATCTTAACCAAGTGCCTTGTGCTATTGAAATTCAAATAAAATTTAGAACCATTCAAGAAATTAAAAGAATTAAACATTTTAATGGTCTATTTCACCACTTCTAAATAATCTCTATGTACTTTATCTCTCAGTCGAAAGAATATTATGTCAAAATATACTAAATATATAGGTAAGTGTACTTTATGATGATAAAATTTCCACGGCTCTTATACTATAGTAGGATATCAGTTCTTACGACAGCTCCCGTAATGGACCCTGCTCATGTCATGTTTATCAATCAATTTGTCTGATTACCATTGGTCTTGTTTTTCCTTGTATCTATAAATGAAAATGATCGATTAATATTCATATTGAAAGAATACTCGAACTCAAATTTACGGTACTAAAATGAAGAATAATTAGTACTAAAATCAGGTCTTCTTAACAATTGAGTGAAAATAATACTAATACAATATCAGTATTAATTATTTATGCTTTTCGCTATTGAAAAAATAAAAAAAAGTTCATCACGGGATTTTCAGGGTCTTCGAGGTTTCATCCTCAACGTTATTCTCTATTATTCTATCTATACTCAATTATTTCCATCTCATAAACTGCCAAATTATCCAATTTTCATATAATATCAAAATTCACAAACCTGGTCAGTCTCATCTAACAAAGAAACATACCTACCTAGTTACCTACCTCCTCTTACATTTGTCAAATTACATAGTTAGATTCAATGACTCTATTATACTAGTAGACGCGGCATACGCCAACATCATTGCACTAAAAAACAGCGTAATTAATACATACCTACTTACTAACGCATTATCACCAATACAGTTGTGCTCTCTTTCACTCTCACGCACGAGACATAATACATGTCTCACTCATGTACTTCGTAATAACAACTGCCGATTAAAATATAAAAAGAACGTCCAGCCACGACACTGAATGGTGCGTGACTAAGTGAAACTCGGGCACTTAGCTGAGTTTTTTCTTGCCAAAATAGAGAGCGGGTAACGTATCTAGCTTTTTTATATATCATAGGTTAGATTATATTATATGTTAAGCAAAAAGACTAGAGATGTACCTAGTGATGAAGACTAGGGATGAACACTAGAGTACATACCTAATATAAGCATTGCTATTTATTGTAAAAGCGCAGATACGCGTTTCACTGATTCTGCAACGCTTATCGAAATGTTAATAATCGATGCTTTGAAGCGACAATATAGACATCCCTGGACTCCTATATGGTCAGAATGTGCCTATATTTCATATGTGAATCCCTATTTACATAGGACATAACAGTGCGTAAATAGCTGTAGGTACCTGATACGCTTGTAAAGCACAAGTTTCTTTCAGGTTTAAATTTATAAAGAATAGAAAAAATTCGATCACGAGGCGGGACCCGAACCCGCATCCTTTCGCGCCATTCCGGGGCGGATGCCTGACCAACTCAGCCACTCGTGACCCGCCAGAGCAATCGAATTTATTCTATTCTTTCAGTTTTATGTGTCTGAAGGGAGTCACCGCGCGCCATCTATTGAAATGATTAACAACCATTTCAACCAATATGAAGCACTTTTCAGTGAATACAATATTGTAACGATGGAACACGACCTTTTTTGTTGAATTTATATTTTTGGTTTTATGGCATTGAAATGCTTTATAAATATAAATTTATAAAGAATAGAAAAAATTCGATCACGAGGCGGGTCGGGTTTTTTCTATTCTTTATAAATTTATATTTATAAAGCATTTCAATGCCATAAAACCAAAAATATAAATTCTTTCAGGTTTTCTATAAGTTTCATATACATATTATAATATTATCAATGATTAAGAAATCTAGACAATCACTATTTTTCATAAAACCCAGTGTAACTATTCGGAATAAATTTAAAACTACTGCACCGATTTTCACATTGTTTTCTGTTACTGTGTTTGTTAAGTAGGCGAGTGAGTGAGTGAGTGAGTGTCAGTCAGTTACCACTTATCACAGGAAACCGTCCGTTGATTGGTATTAAGTTTTATTATTTAAATTATCAAATTGCTATTCGCTAGTAATTTGTAATAGCATTAACTGCTATAGCATTTTACGACCTTCACCTTAAACACATTCCTAACTATGTAAAATTATATAAAAAAAAAAAGTGTGTGCGTGTAACCTTTACGCGCGATTGAAGTAAAACTTCTTTGGCGTTGACGACATATATCACTGAAATGATTAAATATTAACTTAAATAAATAAATATTATATTATAATTTAATTATATTTATTATTCATGTGCTTTACAAAGATTATTTAAATGTTATATTAATATTATTCATTCGAAACAGGTAATTGAATGTCATCATAATTTCTTACGTACGAAATTATAGGTTTGTGGTAACTATAATGTGAAACATAAATTTTACTCTCTAAATTTGCTACTTTTCTTGAAAATACAGCATCTATCGTTGTACCGAAACGCGTTGTTGAATGAAGTCGAGAAGTATTCATAGATAAATCAAATTTTTCTTCTAAAAAATCAATTAACGGCTGAGATTCCTGAGAGCGAAAATTAACATTAAAATCTCCAGTTAGAATCATCGGTAATTCATGATAATTACTATTTAAAAGTCGAGAACCTTCAATTGTGAAGTGAAGTAATTGCTGATGAATAAATTTTATGATATTTGTCAGGCTAGTATTTGTAGAAATATAAATAACAACGATAATCACAGGTTGGTCATTCGTATTAACACATCGAACCAAGGCGATGTCACCAATTTGTGAAACCTCATCTGAAATTTGTGATAATATAGTTGGTGAAATATTTTGAATTGGTGTTACATTGTTCAGTGTATCTGTAGATGAATGATATACAGCTACTCCACCAGCAGTTGAGTTGGGTCGTTTGTATTGGGTAACGCAATAAAAATTTTCAATAAGAATTTGTTCGTCATTTTTCATCCAAGTTTCGGAAAATAACAGCAATGTGGACCTTTTTAATACTTTATCATTCAGATCAGAAACATGAGCACGTAAACTTTGGCAGTTGAAGGAAAATAGTGTAATGTTACTCTCGTTTACAAGGTTATATAATTCTTCCTGTTATGTTATTAGGCGAGAATTTGAAAGTCTTTACAATTCACACTGTAAATCAACTATTCCCCCTGGACGCTTTCTTCCATGATAAAATTTGTTGTCATCGGTGTTTGAGTCAATGAACAATCCATTTATATCAGTTACTCGTGATAATGCTACATATAACAGCTGCTGACTGTGACTTTTATTGTATTCATAAACGATTTGATCAAAAGTACCACCTTGAGACTTATGTATTGTAAGCGCACAAGCAGATACTAATGGAAAGTGATTTCTCTTTGCAAATATTGTCTTATTTCTATTCATTGGTACAGATGACGATCTTCGTAAAATTGGGACTGCTGTTCTACTAATGTTTAGAGTTTGAATATGATGGGCAGCTTTTTTCCTAATTTTCTCTCCTATCTTACCAGTAAACTCAAGCCATAAGCGTATGATGTTATCACTGTCATCACGTTCAATATACACTAACTTTCCAACACAACCGTTGGCTAAGCCATCAGATACATCAATATTGGTTGTAATAATGTAAAATTTGTTAAGAACTAATATGATTTCATAAGGCGATCCTCCTGTATCAATAACTGAAATTTTATGAAATTGTTGGCGTACATATGCTTCTTGTTCAACTGAATGACAACCTATATACATATCTGTTGCTATGGATACTACTTTGTCTTCAGCAATATTTAAAATAGATTGATTATAATCCGCAACATGTTTATTTTTATTTTTAATTTACTTATTTTAAAAGTAATAAATAAACAAGTATATTTAGAGATTTTCAAAAAATTTTGCAATTTAAAATAATGTTTTTAAAACTGTTGAATTTTTCATTCACTTTGCTATTCACAATTGATCCGTTTGAAAATTTGAAAATAAATAATCCTAATTGATTATGATATTTGCCACTAGCTGGCGTATAAGTCAAGAAGCGTGTAGTATATGACATATACTTACAACCAATCAGAATTATTATTTTTAAATGGCGGAAACTACACAGACTTCAGTAAGCGTTACTTCCGTCAGAAAAAAAATCTGAGTTACTCCCTAGTCGCGCCTAAAGAAGTTTTACTTCAAAAACTTTGAGTGTCTTAAAATTCTTTATAAGGGCCCAGAAGTTTCGAGAATTCGGGCGAACGTCTATTATGATCTGAAAATTGTTACTGTTATTGAAACTAGCGTTTGTTCAATTAAACTTTGTAACGTCGTTCCCTTGAGAAATTAAAGGTGATTAATTGAATATTTTAAATTCATTTTATATTCAACTTTAGTATAATGAAATTATTAGAAGCTATCTCTTAACGGTAATGTCTTTTTAGATAATATTGGCACTAAATAGATTGGAGTTTCATAGTCACTTATATTCTCAACAGAATATATTGAAGATGAAAATATGCCTCAGGAGCAATAATTTGAAGCAATTAAGTTTTAGAATTATATAAAAAACTAGTGGTCCGCCCCGGCTTCGCCCGTGGTACATAATATGTCGCAATGAAAGGTAGCCTATGTCCTTTCTCGGGTATCAAAATATCTCCATACCAAATTTCATGCAAATTGGTTCAGTAGTTTAGGCGTGATTGAGTAACAGACAGACAGAGTTACTTTCGCATTTATAATATTAGTATGGATAGCATTGTTTTTTTTACGTTGGTTGTCAACTCACACACACAACACAGGCATTATTCTCTTTTGTTTGATTTAGGTTTACCTACTAGATTTCCGCCTTTGGCTTCGACCGCGTTTACTAAGAAAAACACGCATAGTTCCTGTTCATTTCTTTAATTTCTAAATGTACAAACCTCGCGTTAAATCGAACACAAAAAAATTAAATAGATAAGTATTTACCAATTTCAACAAAAATACGAGTCGTCGAGATTATAATAAGTGTCAGATTATATGCAAAATAATTTAACTGCCACATGTGTAGACCACGCTAACGAGGGTCCTAATGAATTTCAGAGTGATTAAGAGCGCCTCATTTCGTGACGCGAATTAAAAACTTCGACGATCAAATTTAATTTTGTTAATACCGAAAATTATCGTGAAAGTTATGTGAAGTTTTATTGGTAACTCATGTCAGCGCGATAAGTGTTTTGGCTGGGGTTTGTGAAAATGACAAGGTATTTGAAATAAAATTAAAATTATTCATAATAAATACATTAAACTCAAACTCAAACTCAAAAATTCATTTATTCAATTAGACTACTATTTAGTAGCACTTTCGAATCGTCATTACATGAGTATTTTTAACATTTACCACCTTTATTAATATTTTAAGTTATATTTAATATATCAAAAAGGAAAACCTGATGACCGGAAACTTTTTATAAAAGTTAGAATAATAGAGCTAAGATTATATTTTATTTAAGATAATAAGGTCCATAATTATTGTCTTTATTAATAACTAGCGGTCCGCCCCGGCTTCGCCCGTGGTACATATTTACGTTTTCTCTACATAAAAACCATCCTCGTACTTCAAGGAATATAATAAAAAAATAATTATCGAAATTGGTTCAGCCGTTCTCGAGTTATGCGCTTACCAACACATTTTGCGATTCATTTTTATATATAAGGGAAGATATGTAAAGTGAATTGTAAATGAAACGCCTACGCCGTACTTGTTTCTAATTCAATCATTAAAAAAACAATACTACATAAAACGTTCTAATACACAGAATTGATAACATTCTACACTCACATAATAAAACCAGCAGATACCACACTCCTTACTCTGCCATTTGGTCTGTACGATGACGGGCGTCTCGCAAATCATTGATACTATATCTAATCTCTAAGCTGAGCAAGTACTGACGTCACAATATAGTTAATTAATCGTAGCAGATTGTCCCACTCGAGGTAACTTGGGATAACACGGCGCAATTAAGTTTTGGCTTGCAGAGTATAGTGCAGGATAAGTAAGAGAAATATAGGTTTTTAGTTGGTGTTAGGAAAGTGTTGCAATTAGTAATTACTTGTCTGATGGTTAAACCTCTTCTCTATTATAAAATGCTCGTGTCACAATGTTAGTTACCATACTCCTCCGAAACAGCTGGACCGACTTTCATCATTCATTGGACAGTTGTGATGAAGTCTTTATTATTTTACTTATAAAGAAAAGAAAAGTAGTCAAAAAGGTTAACTCCAGTCTTATTAGGTAAAAATTGATGATGTATTTAAAATGCTAAACAAATCTATTGTCCTGCAGGGAATAAAAGTTATATCTTATGTGCTAGGTCGCGGCGTTAGAAATTTTCCTGCAACTTCTTTACCCTGAAGATAATAGGAAAGTAGTGAAAATTCAGGGTTAGTTTTTCACATTTTAAACCTAATTAATTTTCTTCCAATTATATCAAAACATGACAATTTTACAAGAATAAGACCGCCTTTCCATTTGCAAGAAAACTTCCGCAAGAAATGTCCGAAAGTCTGTCTGACAGTAGCTTGCAAGTCTAATTCCGCGTTTCCACCTGCAAGTAGACTTACAAGCTGCTGTCAGACAGACTGTCCTACATTTCTTGCGCAAGTTTTCTTGCAAATGGAAACGCGGCCTTAGACAAGTTTACATAAATTAATATCATAAAAATTTAATATTTTATTGAAATCAGTATTGCACCTGTTAATCTATGGGTTATCCAATATATTTAATCACTAAATTCAATTGGCTTATATCACACCGTTAGGATAATTAAGCACTTGTTTTGTATATTATTTTTTCAAATTATAAATATCAAATAAATAAACACCAATTTTTTTGGACTTAAAACAGAACTCAAGTCCCGATTTATTTGGAAATTATTTAATTCATTAATTTAAAATATTCGCAAAAATGCGTAAGATGAAAAATATACACAAGGAAAAACTATCCAATTCTTTAGATTTTTCTCAATTTATAAGTTAAAAATCCCATAATATTTTAAGCTATCTATACTAATATTATAAAGCTGAAGAGTTTGTTTGTTTGAACGCGCTAATCTTAGGAACTATTGGTGTACTATTGTTCCGATTTGAGAAATTATTTCGGTGTAGATAGCCCATTTATCGAGGAATCTTTATTGGTCATAATATCATTATGACCAACAGGAGCGGAGCCACGCGGGTGAAACCGCGAAGCGCAGCTAGTTTTAATATAAGCAGAATTATACTAAAGGGAGAATCGGTGTAACAAAAGCAATTTCGGTGATGGCTTTGTGTTTGAAAATCAATGATTTAGAATACGCACTCATTATCATTTATTGGGCTCCATTTTGCATCGAATATTTAAATTAAACTGCTTTAAACATGCCGTAATTTATGTGTCAAACGTATTTAAATTTTAGAATTTATATTTGCATTATTTGGTTTAATGATATTCCAGTTCTATGAATAAGTGCCTAAATTAATGGTTTCATTCTATTTGTGTGTATTTTAATCTGTTTATTAGTTTTAATAATGCATAAAATTTTAAATACTTGCTTGTCATATTATAATAGAGCTACTTTATTTTACGACACACTATCTTTCTTTATTGCTCCTTTAAATTCGAATATTTCAAAGTCGCGTAATTGCAATGTACGGTATTGCAATTACGCGACTTTGAAATTTTACTACGCCTAAAGAAGTTTCACTTCAAAATCAAATCGTGACTATATCGTAAAATTATTAACCTACCCCAACCAACACTTAAAAAGTCTCTAAAACTCAAGCCAAAAATCGATACGTTTTTACTCTATTCAAAGGATATTCAGGTGGGTTTTTCCCCGTGAGCGGGGCCTGTGACGAGCAGAGCGTGAATCCGCGATAAGCGCCTGACGTGCATTGTTGCTAAACAAAGGGCTTGATTACACATTCAACTTCGATGTAAGGCTGTCAGGGACACACTGATTAGTAATGTTATGGCGGTTAGCCTGTCAGTTAACTCGTGGTACGTCTAGAACTGAAAAAAAAACAGCCTTTTTGGTATTTTATAAATCGTTAGTAGTTTAAGAAATACGTGTAGAAATTAAAAATAAAAGAAACTTATGTTCTACTTAGATATAGTGTGTGTGGATGATAATTGAACTGCGATGAAAAGTGAAATTGTGTTTCTTTGTAAATGCTTTAAAAATATTAAGCCACGAACGTACTTTTGTTTTCTTTTTGTTTGTTTGCAAAAAATACTTATATTGTAATTCATAACATTTCTATACCAGTATACCTAGTATGTATGAAATTTACGGTATATTTTACACAGCTTTTTTTCCGATACCCTTATAAACCCATTATAATATTATACCCCTTTAATTTAGGCGTAAAATTTACCTGCGTTCTCTAAAAAAATTACCACATCTAAAAAGAACAAAATATACTAGTTTTAACTTAGCAATTCACAAAATGTTACGGGCGATATTGGTATTATAGACCGGGAGATACTGACACAAAATTTCGAGTCATTTGTAACAGGATGGCGGTTCTACAGGGGTCTTAGTACGCAATGACAAAAAGAAAAATGATGGTGTGAACGCTGGTACCGGTGGGTTAGTCGCGTGGGCGTTAGTCGAACTCGTCGGAAAAATAGCGAAAGTCAAACGATTTGTAACACAAAAATTTTAGAATTTACCGATAGCCCATAAAAAAGAAGTAGGCGGTAGTGTCATGCCATACTTTTCCGGTATGACTTACAGCCCGCCATACCGACGCGAATGTGTTGATTTAAAAAAAACAATTATTCAACCATTTGTACCAAGCTAACTTTTGCACAGGTAACCATCGTCGTGCAGCCATTTACGAAAATCGCCATGCCATACTTTTCGGACGATTCCAAATGGTCGCCATACCGCCGAAAATCTGCAAAATTTTTTTATTTCGCCTATCTTTTTGTACCAGTATTGCATTTGGCTTTTTGGAGAGTATTTGATAAAATGTGACCATTATTATATTTGCCATACTTCTAGTAGGGGGAAAAAGTGCTGTCATACTTGAAAAATAAATTTATTATTAATTTATATAAGTGAAGATTTCCAACACCTAGATCTTTGAAATTTTGTATTTATATTAGTTGATCCTCAAACTTACAGGAAAAATAAGTGCCATACTGTTACAAATCGTTTGACTTTCGCTATTTTCCGATGAGTTCGACTAACGCCCACGCGACTAAGCCGCCGGTACCAGCGTTCACACCATCATTTTTCTTTTTGTCATTGCGTACTAAGAACCCTGTAGAACCGCCATCCTGTTACAAATGACTCGAAATTTTGTGTCAGTATCTCCCGGTCAACGCGCTCGAGCGGAAAATCAAAGGGCTCTTATAAAGTATATGTGACACTATCAAAGTGTCACTTATTCTTGACTTTACGCGTATTCACTTTTAATTTGCCGAAATTTTCAAGAACTATCAAAAAACAATTCTCTTTTTATAAGAGAACTAGCGGTCCGCCCCGGCTTCGCCCGTAGTACATATGAAAAATAGATGTTGGCCGATTCTCAGACTTACCCGATATGCACAGAAAATTTCATGAGAATCGGTCCACCCGCTTGGGAGGAGTATGCAGACTGACATTGTGACACGAGAATTTTATATATATAAGATTTTGATATTGCATTATAGTGTATTCAGAATATACGAACAGTACCTTTTGCAATCATAATTTAAATGTAGTACGTTACAATTTTATAAAGAAAAGTAATTTTAAATTTAATAACTATTTTCCACCCGCATGTTTTTCATGCCAACTTTTCTGAGAAGGGTATTAGATAGAAATTTATCTCTGTTAAACAGCTTTGTAAATTTTCTATGTAATGTTAACTACAACATTTATTATCTTCACCATTTATAAAAATGTAATAATTACAATAAAATCAATATGTTAACAAATCCATTGGTAAAAATATAGTTTAAGTATTTATATCCTAATCTTAACGATAAGGTAAAAAATTCATAAAGAAATATAACAATTTCAATTAGACTTCTTCAAGAAGCACTTTTAAATCGTCATAACATAGTTCTACCATTTATCTCTTAAGTCCAAAAATAATTACAATAACTGACCACACAAAAACCATTAATAACACAACACGAGCAACTTTCTCAACTAAAAAAAGTCTCCAAGAATATAATCTATGTTTTATTCAACGGAAAACCGTAGGAGATCACGTGGAGCGTCACGCAAAATGTCACGCAGGCGGCAACAGATGGCCAGCAAGTGCGTGACAATACTACATACATACATAGTAATATAATATCTGTTAGTGTACCCAGTAGAACTTTGAAGCGTTGTTTTTACAGAACACATAAGTTGGAGAAACTCCTTTGGTTTTTGGGACGTCGGTTAAAAAGTGGTTTACAGCCTCTTATCAGACCTTCGGAATCTTAGATGATCTAAGTTCGGAATAGACAAACAGGAAACTTAATATTAATAATGTGCAAATTATTAAATACTAGCTATTCGCCCGCGTCTTCGCCCGCGTTTTTAAAGGAAAACCCGCATTGTTCCCGTTCCCGTGGGATTTCCTGGATAAACCTTTCCTATGTGTTAATCCAAGTTACCCTCTATAATGTGCTAAATTTCATTATAATCGGTTCAGTAGTTTATGCGTGAAAACCATACATACCTACATACAAACCTTTCCTCTTTATAATATAAGTATGTATAGACTAGTATAGATGACATGGAAATATTAAACTATTAATTACCTTGAAAAAAAAAAACGAAAAATTCTAGAGCCGACTCTAGGTCATTGTGCTATGTGTAGTAAGTACAGTATTAGTAATGTGTGGTAATACTCATATCGAAATTAATACCTAGTTGACGGGACAAGACGTAGGTTAGATTCCACATCTGCAATTACCAAGTCTGTAAACTGTACCAAATGTAGCGTACATTTTAGCGTACGGATTATTTAGTACAGATTCTAACAATCGAAATAGTAGGAATTTACTTGTATCCCTTTTCATTATAAAGTCGACAACATATACAAATTATCTGTCAGGTATCAAACATTAGTAATTTCGGTCAAAAGACCCTACCCTCTAAATATTAAAGATAACAGCCTAGTATTTAGCTGGAGTTAACATTAAATTTTAACACCCATAACGTATGAAATGAGACACCGGCCCTAATGGCGTAGTTAAAATTATCTTCTAACATTGAGTTTTAGTAAAACAGGCAGGTTTGTATGATCAGAATGAATACATGTATTGTTATAATTACTATGTATTTGGTTTCATTGTAGGATTCGGTATATATTATACTGGTTTTTGAAGAGGTTTTCCGGAGGTTAAATATAGATATTATGTATTTATGTTAACTTCTATAAGACAGGATACGTTTTATTTCTTTAAAAAAGGGTGTCTTGTTTAAAACAATCTATAGTTTTGTGGTGAAAATTTTATTTATTTGTTAAACAGTAATACAAGTTAAGAATAAAAAATATATAAAAATCTGGAACATATTATAATAAAATAACCTCAAACGGAAAAAATATTATTGTTGTCTGAAAATTAATGTTAAGCCTAATCTATTAGGACTCGCAGTAACATAGCTGTAGGTATACAAACCCTTAAAAAACAAACCCCAATGCAAGCTAACTTATTTAAAGCCCCCAAAACATAATGAAGGGATGTTTGAAGACAATACGTAAAAGGCACGCGGAATTTTAATCCTAAACGTTTCGCAATTTAGATTTGTCGCGTATACGTGGACGGAATAACCATTTTAATACAAATACCCGAAACACGAATTCAGACCTTCATTTATTTATTACTAGCTGTGCTCCGCGGTTTTACCCGCAGTGCTCCGCTCCTGTTGGTCTTAGCGAGATGATATATAGCCTTCCTCGATAAATGGGCTAACTAACACCGAAAGAATTTTTCAAATCGAACCAGTAGTTCCCGATATTAGCGCGTTCAAACAAACAAACTCTTCATCTTTATAATATTAGTATAGATATTATTTTCCCGACGTTTAGCTCACTTTGCAGCTCGCTTTAAAATCCGTTAAAAATATTTAATTTCTAAATGTATAATACCTACTGGCGTAAAATTAGACACTAGAAAATACAAAGATGAGATTTAAAGAAACAATGTTCATATTGATCTTAATTTTGTAATTGCTGTAAGGGACTTGATTCAAAGTTTAATGAGCTTTTATATTATTGCGCGGTGGGAAATTGAATTTTTGTAAATTTGTTAGAACTTGTAACGTTTGTACAAATTGAGGTTGATTGGTGTTTGAAAATATATTTTTACTAGCTGTTGTTTGCAGTTTCATCCGCGTGGTCTAAATTATACTTTTTCTATTACAACCTTTAATCTCCATTTTTATTCCCTTGGGATTTATCAAATTCCTTAATCAGGGGATGCCTTCACCATAGTGGCTATCTGCATGCCAAATTTAAGAACGATCGGTCCAGTAGTTTTGGCTATGCGTTGGTAGATAAGTCATCATTGTATAATAGATTTGTATATTATTTAGATACTGTTCTTTCTACTAGATTTTATAGTAAAAATTAATGAGGAAAGCTTTAATTTTTTATCATCTTAATTGTATCTTTTATAAAAATGATGTTATTTTTAATATTTAATTAAAAAGAGGTTCAATCTTTAGTGAAATGTTGGAACTTAAAAATCATTAAAATCTTCGAATATCTCCTTAAAATTTTTCCTTCTTTCGAATTAAGTAATCATTATTGCCTATTCTTTACAAAATTATGGTTACTATATAACAACGAAACGAGAATAATTTTCTTAAATAAATAACTTCACATCAAAAGAATTTCAAAGAAAGATAAACTTTTGCAAATAAAATATGTACGTTATACTAATCTTTGGGTAATCTTAGTTCGGAAAAGTTAATAAACTTCAACTATACGTCTAAGACCTAGGTCTCCAAATTCTTTATTAGTTTGCTAATAAAATATTTGCAACTTTGGGAGTACATTTTGAGTTTTTTATAAGTTCCAATGCGAATTATTTATTCGAAAGTAATTGGATTGAGAATAAAGTTATATTTTGGTTCTAGCTGTGCCCCGTATTGATCTGCTCCTGTTGGTCTTAGCGTGATGATATAATATAGCCTATTGCCTTCCTCGATAAATAATTCCAGGAATTTCTTCACGTTACCTTCTTCAGTAACACGAATAAACTTTCTTTAAAATCCTTTAATTTTAATTACTTAGGAACATACAAGGTTAATAACTTACATACTCAAATAACATAATATAAAATATATATTACATTTATTTGATAAATGGATCAAATAAATGTAATGAAGTGAAACTTCTTTATCGGGGTTGGAAAAAAATTTAGTGTAACATTTTTTCGTTACTTTTTCTTATCCCTACCACGCGTGATTCGACGTATGTAAAGTTGCATATAGTAAATTATTTTTTGAAAAATAAGATCATAAAGAAGTTTCACTTCTTAGGTCACTAGTACACGCACACATTTTTTTAATCAATGTTCAGGTGTAGCAAAACGTACAACTAAGTACAAGTGGAGCAGCACTTAATAGCATGAAACTAATTGAACAGTTTGACTTAATACTTAGAAGATGCGTTATGACCATAAAATCGACCCAATTTCCTACGGAACAAGCTTCCAAAATCATCTCATATTAACTTGAACATAAAAGCAAAGGCTCACAAAACATTCTCCCCAAAGATATCTATAATTGTAAAATTAGAGGCCCTTATCTCAAAACCGCACGCTATATTATTCGCAATGGAAAATACGGGGGAGTCAACAAAGCAAAAAATTAGGTTTAGGAACATAGAAGGGAAAATCATCGGAGCGGTACACCTCACAATACGGGGTGTACAGTGTACACTGTACAATCGTGAAAGAAAAGACTATTGTGTAGTTATTTCGGATTTAATAATGCTTTTTGTCATACGTGTACGGTGAAGGAAGGGTTTTCTGCAAATGGTTTGATCGTTAATCTTTGCCAGCCTTATCTCTGAATATCATTTAAATTGGCAAAAAGTATCATGCACCACATTATCGTTATTATTTATTACGTTACTGTTATGGTATTTTTTGAAGTATACATTTTATATTCTTAATCTTCCTATGTTAAGCTATAATGCAGAAACAATCTTTCTATAATATAAAAATGAATCGCAAAATGTGTTGGTAAGCGCATAACTCGAGAACGGTTGGACCGATTTCGATAATTCTTTTTTTATTATATTCCTTGAAGTACCAGGATGGTTTTTATGTAGAGAAAACATAAATATGTACCACGGGCGAAGCCGGGGCGGACCGCTAGTTTGATATAATTTAAGGATATTAAAAATTCTGCCTACCTGGTTTACCTAATTGGTAACGCACGTTTAATGTGTCTACAATATGCAGGTTAAATGTGTACTCTCTCTCTTCGGCCTTTCTCCGTCCCCTGTTGAACATAGTCTCCTAAGGCACACCATTGGGCTCGGTTTTCAGCTTTTCGCCGCCATTCTGTACTAGCAATGCGTACGATCAAAATGTGTACGATCCTAACTAATTTTATGGAAGAAAAAGTAGCTCTGTCTGATTTTCGGTCTGTTTGTCTTTTTCTTCTTTATGGCCTAACTGATCAACCGATTTAGTCGAAATTAGGTACAGATATAGTTTGTTATATCTTAACAATTCTATAATATCTATCTATCTATCACGGTAACGGGAATAGTGCCTACTTCCTTAAACAACGCGGGCGTAGACGCGGACGGAAATCTAGTATTTTATATGTTAAAGTCACTCGTATATACAGTTTCAAGTGTGAACACCAAGTCAGGCTGTCTCGGCAAGAGCTGTGACTTCGTAAAAAGGACCTAATGGAAAACCGTGATACGTTCCGTGCAAACATCGATTAATTCGACTCTCGAACCCTTTCAGAATCGTGAAAACTTTTGTATACAAAGTTTATTTTCACGTACTTTTTTCTGTGTATGTTTCAAGCATATGACGTTGAATTTTTTTTGTAAATGATAATTTTGAGGATAAAAAAAAATTATATCAATAGAGATCATGGGGTGGGATTTGAACCATTATCTTTCGACTTATCATGGCGACTTCTCGGATCAATATTATCGATAGTAAAAAATGTGTTTCATTAGTCTATGTACGTGCATATCTTCTAAAGGCTGCACGTGTATCAAAAATAATAAAAAAGAACAGAAAATAACAACTCAACTCAGTTACCTACATGATAAATTTTAAAATGTAGTCAACTTTTAGATTCATTAACCTATATAAGCCGAGTCACTATTCTCAACTGCGATATGAACTTTTATTCCATGTTAGACTGAATTTAAACAGGAAATCGTAATAGCTTCTATCGATTTATTTAAAAAAATAACATTCGTACGTGTAAAAATTATAAGAGTAAATAAATCTCAATTCCGATAAAATCATCTTTATTCAGAAACTAAGCCTTTTTCTCTTTTATTTTCTTCAATAACAAAAATAAACACTGGCCACTATAAGACAGGTATTTAATTGCAAAGTTCAGTCCGCGGCCAATTAGTTCTTCCCAACAGTTAATTGATACCGTAGGAAATATTATTTCAATTAACGAACTTACTCAGAAAGCCATTAGTTTGTTGAAACTGGCTTTAACGGACGTAAACATTATTGCTTTATTATTTTTAAGACAAATGTAATGATTTGGACAGTTTTGTTGTAGTAAAAAGTTAAGTTTTTTCAAAGTAGGATAAAAAAGGTATTTTTTTTATTCTATTATTAACTACTAGCTGTGCTCCGCGGTTTTACCCGCAGTGCTCCGCTCCTGTTGGTCTTAGCGAGATGAATATAGCCTATAACCATCCTCGATAAATAGGGTATGTAACACTGAAACAATTTTTCAAATCGGACCAGTAGTTCCCGAGATTTATAATATTATTATAGATAAATAAATAAAATATAAATAAATAAATCATTTATTGCATAAAAACATGGTACATACAAAGATATTAAGATCAAAATTAAAGAACATAAATACAATAATTATCGACATGATGTTTATAAATAAGTTAGCAA
This sequence comes from Colias eurytheme, assembly GCA_907164685.1. Classification (NCBI taxonomy): domain Eukaryota; kingdom Metazoa; phylum Arthropoda; class Insecta; order Lepidoptera; family Pieridae; genus Colias; species Colias eurytheme. Next base: position 9,560 of record CAJQZN010035306.1, on the reverse strand, counting down.
TAGGTACATACAACCTTAAAAAAGCCAAATCGGTCCAGTCCTTCTCGATTTTTCGCAAGAGAATCGAACATAAATCTATATGAATATAGATTGCTATAAATTTTCTTACAATTTAAATTTCCATCCGTCACACAAAACACTATTATGATTTAGCTGGATAACCCTTCGAATTACCATATTGAGCGGGCAGTTCAGATCAACTATTTAAATCAGGGATTGCCTCATAAAAACTCAAGCTTACGTACGGCCCTTTATACCGCTTTAAAAATTCTGATATACAGTTACGTGAAAAACTTCCGAAGTATTCAATGTTGACCTGGTTTGATGCAAAACTCATTGGTTTAGTTGATTAAAAATGTTTTGGTGTGTTTATGTCCCTTTGTTTATTTTCAAAGGGGGAATCATTGTCGAGATTTTGTTGGTCAGTTCGTGAAATGGATGAAATAAATGAATGCATTGTTGTACAAGTTTAGAGCTATTGTTTGAAGCTTTAGAAAAGCAAAAGGTCAGAACGTTTTCTATAAATACCCTCTTTTGTTTTTCTACTCCAGTTAGAACTTAAAAGGTTTTAAATCAACATCTTTTTAACATCCCACTTCTTCGAATCTAATTAATTAATTTATTTTATTTTATTGCTAGCTTTCCGCCCGCGGCTTCGCCCGCGTTTTCAAAGAAAAACCCGCATAGTTCCCGTTCCCGTGGGATTTCCGGAATGAAACCTACCCTATGTGTTAATCCAAGTTACTCTCTATATGTGTGCTAAATTTCATTGTAATCTTTTCAGTAGTATTTGCGTGAAAGAGTAACAAACACACACACACACACACATCCTCACAAACTTTCGCATTTATAATATGTATTAGTAGGATTTATATCAGGCAGCATTGTTAGTAGTATTGTTAGTAGTACTTATTCTGTGTTAGTAAAACTACATATAGGTACTTATTTCTTTTCTAATAAACTAAAAAGCAAGGTAATAATTAGTTTTAGTCGTTGCTCTTTTATTTATGAAATATCAAACAATGTAAATCAAGCACCAACATTCTCATGAATGGTTCCAAGAATATGCACTAGATATATAGGTAACCTGGATTCCATACTTCCCAGTTCCTTAGCTGCATTGTGTTCATAAATGCAAACAATGGGCTTCAGAGCAACGCAAAAGTAGCCTTTTGAGATAAACCAAGTCTTCACTGCAATGACTCAATGGTTAAGACAATGTATGCTTTTAATAAGAACAATAATATAGATGAGAAGAAAGGAATGCGCTGTATTATTGTAATATCCTTTAGATTTTTTCTAGGAACTAGGATAAGACTCTTGCAGAATGTCCTATAAATATTGAAACACAAAAATATCATAATTATTAGATAGAGGTTTGTTGAAAGTGAATTTATGTAATAATATTATTTTTGATGTCTAGAAAATAAACTTTTCCATCAAATTTAATTGTTTCAAAAATATGTACTTATATATATATAGAAAGGACATAGGATAGGTTTCGGGTATCAAAATATCTCTATACAAAATTTCATGCAAATTGGTTCAGTTTAAGGCGTGATTGAGTAACAGACAGACAGACAGAGTTACTTTCACATTTATAATATTAGTATGGATTAGACTAGATTATTTATACATTTAGATTTTTTCTAGGAACAAGAATAACTCTTAAAGGAATGTCCTATAAATATTGAAACACAAAAATATCATAGTTATTAGATCCTAGAGGTTTGTTGAAAGTGAAATTATGTAATAATATTATTTTTGATGTGTAGAAAATAAATTTTCCATCAAATTTAATAAAGTCTATCTCAAGCAATACGATCCTATTATTAACGCTCCTCGCCTTAAACAACAGAAAATGAATGCCTTCATTGTTTCAAAAATGTGTACTAATATAATATATCTCTAATTAAAAGTTTATACAAACAAAAATACTCCTTCACCCAAGAGATGTTTACCATCTCAAGAAAATAACAACATTTTTCGCTCCATTGTACTTAATAATAGCGAAAAACTATTCAAAAGCCAAATAAAACCTTAAAACGTTAACACATGTTGCTTAACGGGCGTCTAAAATTTAATAAGACCTGCACCATCTGGCCAAATAAAGCCTATAGCAGGCGAAATTCATAAAACGGTTAATACTTAGGTCGCATTTTGAAAGACAATGGGTTGAGATCGGAAGCGAGAGCGGGGGCGGAAATTTAAGGCCATATTGAAAATATAGTATGTATATCATTATCGTAGGTAGTAATGATGAAGATAACTTCCAGCTTGTGTAACGTTAAATCCTTTAATTATACGATTAAAAATTATTAAGACTATGACGGATTTAAAACGCGATTTTTCACAACTTTCTCCACGTTTCGCACACTTTACAGCGAGCGTGGTCACAAGAACACTAATCTTGTGAGCCTTTAATTTCTAAATGTATTACTCGCGTTAAATCAAACAGAAGAAAATACATACCTACCTAATTCAATACGACTTAAAATGTGGTTTAACAATTCACATTTCATCATTGTTTGAAACGTATACCTAATTAATTTATTTACATAACACGCGGTACTGGGTTCAAATACAGAGCGATGGATTGGGGACCAAGTTCAATGTCCGGTGCTTTCACGTCGCGTCATGAGGGCAGAGCTGGTAATCCGCCTTCCGTAGCGCCTTGGTGACGGACTGCTCTGCTTCTGCTGCCGACTGAAACGAACATATTGTGTATATTTAGCTACCTTTCATTAGAAGCGCTATGAATCATTAAATTATAATAATTATCGACGATTCTGAAAACGGAAGCCTCCAACAACTCCTTATCCACTATATTCTTCATTTTCTATATTTTTCGTTCATAAAATTTAATTTTATTAAACTTATTTGTATGTTAATCGCCGTTGTCGCGTGTATGTACACACCCTTACTACCGCGTCTGTACACGTCTTTATGGGCGGCGTCGGAGCAGAATTCAAAATTAGACTCTGCCCAATTTAGATATTTTATTGTGAACGTATTCGTAAGGGGTTCGGAGGTTTACGATGGCACTCGGTACAGATATCTGATAATTAAAACTGACCTTTCTTGCAATGTTTTAGTAAAGATGAGGGGTGTGATTTTTCTATTTCGTTCTCGTATTAAAGACTTTGGTGCAAGTGAAGTTCGTCGCTACATATACCGATAATATCCACAAACTCCATCCTGCACAACCGTAATAACAGTGTAGACTTTAGACTATATTTTACGTAGATACGTTTCAAAATGATACTAAGATTAAATTTAAACTAAGTTCATTAAAATTTTTGTATAAATTCAACCCAAAAACATACACATAAAAATATAATGGTTTCTCTTAAAATATTCCCCACTATTTTTCGTGCAATAAAAGTAAAAACAACGAATCAAATTAACCCAATTGCTGTCAAAACAATATTGCTCCAAATCCCCCAACACCAGACAATACTTTTAATTTTATTACCGCCAAATAGTTCCATTTTATCGAATAAACACAGTTAATTTGATTGACACTAAAAGTACACTTAAATAATGGTATTACAGAAGTTGGAAAGTTATTCCCTTCAAGTTGAGATGATACATTTTTACTGCGCCCAGATAAAAGTTTAGTATCTTGGGAAGCTTATAAATTCAGCTGTATTGATGTTCTGGAGATTTGTTTTTGAAATTACGAAAGGGATATAAACTTGGCAAAATAACTCTACTAAATTTTCTTTCGTTTAAACAAGTAATTGACTATTGGACTTGATTATCAACGATTCAGATGTTGGGGGCTTACTTACAGTCGTCAAAAATACAATAAAACACATATCAAACTAACAACACCTCTCCATAAAACCAGGGATAAGAATGAAAACTAATTTCAGTTAAATTACTAAAAACCTTAAGATATTTCGGAGCAGCAGGTGTAAGCAGATATAAAAACCAATCTCTAAATAATAAAATGTTCCTAAACCTTATACCAAAAGATTTAAAAACACAAGTACCTATCTATGAAATGAAAAAAATGCAAAAACTCTCTCCCTCAATCTATGTTAGTATCTAAAAGATCGTTTACATCTCTGTACATAAGCTTCGTTATCAATTCAACAATATCTCCGAAGTCTGCACAATTCTGTATGAAGCTATATAGTTTGCAAAACAATATTCACGCGACTCAAGAAATTCGCGTGATGGAAAAATAATATAAGCGATATATAAAACACTCACGTATGCTGACTCAGCGTTTCATAGTTTGCTTTCTGTATTCTTGTTCATGTAGACTAGGAGATGGTGACCAATTTTGTAGAGCTGGTTTGTGCATTTTATTCATGAAAAAATAGATTTTGTACTGGCTCTTAAGAAAGGAAGTCGGCAAATACTAATGTAGAGTTACCTTGTTATTATTTTACTAGAAATATATTGTTTTTCTTTGTCATTTTCTAACCAAAATGGGGATAGACTTGAAAAATGATACTTTCAACACCATTTTGGCAACACAATAAATTCTAAGTTTTGCTATAATAAGTTAATTAACCGTTATTGAGTAATTACTTTAACTTTGGCAAACGTAGTGTCTATTAAATATTTTCTGAACTACCAACAAGTCTCTTGATAATTTAGCAATATTTTCTCTTCATCAACTCCTATTCCACTACCCTTGAGTACTACACCTTCATACACGGTTCAGTCAACGCGGCGCGTGTACAGATTATCACAACCCATAGCTATACTCTATACTCTATACCTTATAGTCTATGGTTTCTATAGAAAAACCACAAACAAAGATTTTGATTGTACGCGAATTTCGGACTTTCCTTCCTTCAATTTGATTGGTCCGAAAAATGCACACCTGAATGGCTCTTAATAAAACATTGGTTTGATTTTAATACACGCATGACCGGAATAGTGATTAAATTTAGTGTTTTATTCAATATCGTGATATGAATGCGTTGCGCAAATAATAACTACAGTTTTTTGGACGTTTTTATTTCGTTTCATGCGATAACAATATTCGGAGTGCTTTTTGGAATATTTTTGGGTAGTGATGATAATCTAGACTTTAGTACATTTGCAATTTGAGGTATAAAATGATAAATATTCACCCATTGAGCCCCGAACGGCCCGATCGGGCCACGACACAATAGATTTTCTATTTTGTCTGTGATTCCGGGGCCTGATGGATGTAGTAAATCACTACATAATTATGTAGTATAAACAAAGTCGCTTTCTCTGTCCCTATGTCCCTTTGTATGCTTTTAAAACTACGCAACGAATTTGTTTTATAATAATATTATGTAGTGATCAGAATTCTCAATTCACGTATTAATTTTTTATGAAGTGACAAATAATTTAAATTACTTACGTTAAAATTATAAAAAAAATACAAACGTTATGTTTGGAAAAAACATATTCTTTTATAAATGTTAGTACTACATGCTGTTTCAGGCTTTTTGAAGAAAAGCGTTCATAATACGCCACTTTTATGCGTAGTTTCAAAAGAAATAATAATTACAAGGAGCCTTTGATCCCTTTTGCCGGTAAACTGTTGAAGGAAGGACAATATTCGTGTAGAATTTTCTAAATTTAAGAGGAAGTCTTTTTATTAAAATGGTTTAATGTAGAAATAATAAGAAATATCATTAAGGAAAAATAAAATAATTTATTCCAGTGTTATTTAATCTCGATGTTTAAGGATTTTTAAACTTTTGTATAATATGGGGTGTGTCTTGGAAAAACTTGAATAGTTCAACTGGTGTGATTAATTAAATTTTATTTAATTAAATTTTTATGGTTCCTCAGTCTGTAGTCAAAATCACAGCTGTAGAAATAGCAAATTTCATAGATAATAATATAATGTAAGAGCTAGTTTATAAAAATATTTTTATTTGTCAAAGAGGTAGGTAATTTAACGTACGTAGGTATTACACAGATATAAAATAAACATTACTTGTATTAGTCGAAGTAATTATACTTACTTCATCTTATTAATTACTTGCACGCCCACAAAGTGAACTGAAAACTGTTATCTGTGTGAGTATTAAAAAACCATTTAAACTGTTACAAATGCATTTATTCCAACAAAATAATATAATTTGAATTAAAATTAATATTTTACGTCTTAAAATACAGTGATTCCACCAGAATAAGCGATTTTCATCCTTTAGATATAACACAAGTCCTCAATATCAATCATTTGACCATAAAGTGATATTGGCGTTAACGATTATCTAAATCAAATACATCACGTGCGAGATCCGCTTAAATTAAGCCTTCTAGATCTCCATAACAGCATCTGCGACGTCAGCATAAACATAAGCTGACGCTATCTGTTTGATTAATATGATAAACTAGATTTCCGCCCGCGGCTTCGCCCGCGTCTGCAAAGGAAAACCCGCATAGTTCCCGTTCCCGTGGGATTTCCGGAATAAAAACTATCCTATGTGTTAATCCAAGTTACCCTCTATATGTGGGCTAAATTTCATTGTAATCGGTTCAGTAGTTTTTACGTGAAAGAGTAACAAACATCCATACATCCATACATCCATACATCCTTACAAACTTTCGCCTTTATAATATTATATATATTAGATATATTAGAATATTAGACTATCTATTGCTTTATCAGATGGTTGTTTGGTGGTTTCGATGTGCGACAAACAATTGTTTTTTGTAAAATGATGTTGATGATGACTTGGTGATAAAAATCTTTTTTTTTGCTACTGGGTAACTAGTAGAGAACGAATAACACAATCAAGGTTAAAAAGTCAATTTTCAACATGTAATCCAAGTGAGGATGCTTTCCAGTGAGCGGTAAAGAACGAATTTGCAATAGCCTTATATTTCATTTTTGCAGAAGCTATAAGTACAAAATATAAATGCTATTATATTTAACAGAACAACAAATTAAATAACACACACAAATAACAAATGCAGCATATCCAATGTTTGAACACTTTGAGAAAATCTCAAAGCAAACATATTTTTAGACGCATCATTTGAACCAAAAATATAGAGCATCTATAATTAAAAACGAATTTTAAACAAAAGCACGAAATCTATTCAAAGACAATTATGTGTTGATATTTCTCAAATAAGATGCATGCATTTAAATAGCTTGCAATTTTCCTTTGTTTTATGTTCGTGTTAGAAACATACGAAACAGAAGAACACAAATAAACGTACCTATAATTTTATATAACAACAGATAATCTTTTTCAAAATAATATTGGTAATATAAGTTTGATTAAATAAGGTTTTATGTGCAGAGTTCAGTCATTTAGAGCATAACATTTGAAATGCAAAATGACATGAATGAGATTCCCCGCCGATCTAAAAACTAAACCTGTATAATATCGCCATGTGCAACGACAAAAAATACCTGAAAATATGGCAAAATATCTGATACCAATTATGATAATAAGTAACACAACTGTGTTAATAATATTGTTATAGTTACTACATTATCATTATTGCTATCATAGGTATATTTGATGTTGGCATTAGTAGGTACTTACCTTATTGATATAGAAAGATTATTTAATACTTGTAGATAGATCATGAAATGATGAAAATGCTTAAATAAATTGTGAAGCAATGGAGAAAATAAAATTGCAGCGTAACGACACACTTATTTATTTTGAAAGTTTTAACAAGAATGATCCACGTTTAACAATGGCCAGCTAATATATAGGCTTATCCCCTCCGCGTGGCTGGCTGGTAGGCATGGCGGTGGCATGGCGGCTGGCAGGAGAGGATGTCAACATGGCGGCTTGGCTTGACGGGGGTGACAGGCGACGTCACGTCCGTTACCACAGAACACATATTACTGTCCGTTACACTCGGCCATCCTGAAACAGTTGTTCCCACAGGAACTACTAACCTACTAAAACTCTTATACCCACGTAAACCCTATATACTTCTAATTTGGTACCTATCATTGCCCAATACTTTCGTTACGACATAAGGACCGGAGCAAGTCGTCAAGTTTAGTGTTAACTTTGGATGCTGAACAAGTAGGTGCTTGACGCGTTAGCAATAAATCACCCTTCTTATATATGTGAGCGGATTTTCGTTTCCTATCGAAGTTACGTTTCATTCTAGCGCTCGCTTTTAGTATCCTGACATTGCACCATATAAAACCAATCCGCTACTTCGAGACGATTCACGTTCATAGTGTCTACTGGATGTCTACTTAACGCATCTACATGTTTCATTCGTTCCCCCGGCCTATACTCTACGCTTATATCGTTATCTTGTATAGAAAGCCACCACCTTGCGATACGTGGTATAATGTCACGTTTTGTAAGCGTAGCGCGGACTGCTGTACAATCAGTAACAATCTTAACCCTTTTTTTTTTCTACTACACATATACGCGAAAACGACGCAAGGATTCTACAACGGCAAGAGTTTCAAGTTCATAACTATGATACATGCTTTCCTCTTTACTTGTCACCCTACTAAAATATAAAACGGGTCGCAACGTACCATCAGTCTGCTATTCCTAATTTACACACAAAGCACAGGATCATACAAAGCTAACACAGGCTCGGAACACAAACACTTTTTTAATTGTTCGAAACTATTGTTTTGATCACTACTCCATATCCACGAAGCTTTCTTTTTAGTTAAATCGGTTAAAGGGCGGGCAACGATAGCAAAATTGTAAATAAACTTACGAAAATAACTACACAACTCGATAAATTGACGCACACTATGAACATTGGTCGGTGTTGGAAAACGAGACACCGCTAATAACTTTGAATCGCCCGGTTGAATACCCTTAGCCGATATTTTATGACCTAAATACGTTATTTCATTTTGCAAGAACGAACACTTACTCATGTTTAATTTTCAATTTTCTACTTCAAGTTTGACAAGTACCGCTTGCAAAATATCGCCTGACATAACGTCATTCGAGGGTAAGAGTAAATCGTCCAGAAATGCCAAAATTTCACGTTTACCATGTTTGTTTTTAACATTATTATTTTTAGTTCTACCTACAGATTCAACTATTTTATTTATCAACCGCATAAAAACGGATGGCGCGTTCGCTAAACCGAATGGAATACGAGTGTACTCGAAATGACCCTGGCCTGAGGTGTTATGAATGCAGTTTTGTGTGTATCTTCATTACTAACACGTAATTATTGATGATGGCCTTGAACCATATCTAAACTCGTAAAATATTTGTGGCCCGCTAATTTCGAAACCTGATCGTCTATGTTTGGCAATGGAAATCTATCTTTTACGGTAATAGCATTTAAGGCACGGTTATCAACACACATCCTACTGTCACCGTTTTTCTTTTTGACTAAAATGACCGGAGATGCATAACTAGATTCAGACTCTTTGATAATCTCGGCATCTAATAAATCACTTTAGACTGAACTACTGCTTGTTCGCTATGCGATAATCGATAAGGCTGGCGGTAAATAGGCTGATCACTAGTAAGCTTTATTATTAGCATTATAATTGGCAAATCTATGGCAAGCAAGGGTAAGTACCTGGCTATTTGGCTATAGTGGAGACTCCTGGCAGCTTTCAGCCCTGGTTAGGACCTCTCCCG
>CAJQZN010035305.1:0-15185 GCA_907164685.1 Colias eurytheme | reverse complement strand
GTTGTTTGACTGATTGCAGATTTGTGACATCAAAAAAAAAAAAAAAAGATAATAGAACTCTATCATGTTTTTTATTTCTTTCTAATTGTAATATTTTTACTCTGTGATTAACATCACTTGCTCTGTGGTGATTACATGTCTGTGCTGTCAGTCATTTGTCAAAATCAAATTGTCATTTTCCATTGCCCATTTGGGTGTTTGGTTTGTTTGTGAATGTGTTCAAAATATTATCCTAATCAATGCAGTTCATATATTTATATTTAGAAAATAAAATCAAGCGTATGAATTCATTAATTCAATGTTTTGCAGTGCTGTCGTAATTAGATAACACTATGTCGGCAATAAACGCTGCTCCTATCACTGCGACCGACAGTCTGTCGCAAGCACTGAAAGCTAATATTATTCCAAACCAAGAATATTTACTACAGGTCAGTGAATCTTATTAGGATCTCTATTATTCAGTAGCTTCGAATGATTAAATCTTTCGATTGTTCTATAAATACTAAATACTCTTAATGGTCTCATCTCATCTTTTCAGGGTTCTGTCTTAGATTCAGCAGTTGAGGTTTTATTACATAGATTAAGAGGTCTGTGTGATAATGTTGATGCTGGCCCAGAAACATTTGATGATCAGGAAGTTTGTTTCAGCTTACGGGATCCAAATCAACAGGTAATATACAAAATGAATGCTCTTTTACAAAGGAAGCATCTCGACTAACAAAAAAAAAATTATTGTTTAAATAGTCTGCAAATGCCAAACAAACAAAAAACATTTTTTCGTTTCAATGTGATATTAATAAAGCAATGATTATATAATATATATAAGCAATGACTTATAATTCCAGATGGCTCCTCTTATGCTCCGAGTGAGAAAGGCGCTAGATGCAAGAGACATGCCGTACCAGCTGAGATATATTGGACAACCTGACTTGGGCGACAAGAATCGGCCCACTGTTGTCAGATCAAGTTTGGATATCGCCTGCAGTGGAATGCTCATTGAATTCCTTAATGAGCTTGGCTGTAGGATTGAGTTTGAATATAGTGTTAAAGGTATTACTTATAGTTATTATGTAAATGAACAAATATATTTATAACAATTTAATAAAACAAACTATAGATTTGTGAAAAAATATTATGCTCATATTCATATATTTCATGTTAAATATGTATCTATTATATGAGGGATAAATTTATATGATAAAATTGGGTGGAATCAAATTGATTACAAATTTAGATATAACTTCTATAACTCATATAATTTTAAAGTGTTTTTGTACAGGTTATATGTTTAGAAAAGGCAGAATGAAAATAACAGTTGCAAAAGTGTTCAAGATATCCCAAAGTTCAATGCCTCCTGAGCCAATATCACAGAGTTATCTTGTTGAATTATCCGTAAGTATATGTTCAAAACGTCTTAAAGTGTAAATATCATTATACAGGGTTACTTGTAAAACACCAGCAACCTCGCAGGACAAGATAGCATAACATCATAAGTAACAACACTTGTTCTACGACTTTTGATAATTTGTTAGATTTTATTTTCAAACAAAAATAAATATAAAATATTCATTTAATTTTCCGTTTGAATATTATAAACTATACGCGCATCCCAAAAATTACGTAAACAAGAAGCGAACGAGAGGGGAAAGGAGGCGTCGCGTAGTCCTTTCGATAATGAATAGAACATAGACTTACAAATGTTAGGAGAGTACAATAAAAACTTTAAAAAAATCATTTGAAAATAATGTATTGCGTTATCTTGTCCTGAGAGGTTGCTGGTGTTTTACAAGTAACCCTGTATAAACACAACTTACAGAGCAAATTTCAAGTCTAGTTATGTACTTGAAAATACATAGTATAAAATCTTCAATTGCAAGGAAGTGATGAGGAAATTCAAAAGAATATGAATATTGCACAAATTAAATTGATATGATTGAGATTGAATGTAGATATGGCCTCCACTGTCAACAATTTACCTCATCTGCATAATAAATATCACAGTAACTCAATGGCAAATACAAATCTTTTAAATTTAAATGCTCTTGTTATAAAATAATGACTATATTGTGTTTTTATGGCTGCTTGAACAGCGTAATAGCCTTAATGCTCACATGTTATATAGTTTGTGAATAATTACTAGGTTGACACTTGACACACTTGTGAGTTGAATGTACCAGATGCAGTCAAGCTATATAGACCGGGAGATACTGACACAAAATTTCGAGTCATTTGTAACAGGATGGCGGTTCTACAGGGGTCTTAGTACGCAATGATAAAAAGAAAAATGATGGTGTGATCGCTGGTATCGGTGGTTTAGTCGCGTGGGCGTTAGCCGAACTCGTCGGAAAAATAGCGAAAGTCAAACGATTTGTAACACAAAAATTTTAGTATTTACCGATAGCCCCTAAAAAAGAAGTAGGCGGTAGTGTCATGCCATACTTTTCCGGTGTGACTTACAGCCCGCCATACCGACGCGAATATGTTGATTTAAATAAAACAATTATTCAACCATTTGTACCAGGCTAACTTTTGCACAGGTAACCATCGTCGTGCAGCCATTTACGAAAATCGCCATGCCATACTTTTCGGACGATTCCAAATGGTCGCCATACCGCCGAAAATCTGCAAAAAAAATTTATTTCGCCAAACTTTTTGTACCAGTATTGCATTTGGATTTTTGGAGAGTATTTGATAAAATATGACCATTATTATATTTGCCATACTTCTAGTAGGGGGAAAAAGTGCTGTCATACTTGAAAATTTAATTTAGTATTAATTTATATAAGTGAAGATTTCCAACACCTAGATCTTTGAAATTTTGTATTTATATTCATTGATCCTCAAACTTCCAGGAAAAATAAGTGCCATACTGTTACAAATCGTTTGACTTTCGCTATTTTCCGACGAGTTCGACTTACGCCCACGCGACTAAGCCGCCGGTACCAGCGTTCACACCATCATTTTTCTTTTTGTCATTGCGTACTAAGAACCCTGTAGAACCGCCATCCTGTTACAAATGACTCGAAATTTTGTGTCAGTATCTCCCGGTCTAATAGAAGAATACTTATTAATTTTGTTTCTGTCCGGCTTTAAAGTTATTATCTAATTAATATTATGAACACCCTGTTCCACTTCGCTTGATTTTTCTGGATTTTAATTTTGATTTTTACAAACTATGACGTAACAGTATAAATAATATTGATTTACTGATTTTATGCCATTGGAAATTGCAATACTCTATGTGAAAATATGCGCTTCCATACGTTTTGGTGTTTTATTTTTATTTAAATAGATATGAATCTTCTTTTATTGCATATTTATCACCCCAGGACTGACTTACATCAATTGAATTAAAATTTTATATGCAGATGTGAAATAACAATATATACAATGTATACAATAAGGGTACCAACTTACAATACTTTGAATTCGCAAATGCAGTTGCTAGCTGGAACAGTTTTCAGAACAGAATAGAATGTAAAGGACAATCTGTACCAGTAAAATAAATATGCAAATATTTGGATCAATCCATTGAGCTAATTTATTTAATTCAATTACAATGTTTTTAGTTTTATGTTCTGTTTAAAAATCAAATAATTTGTTTGTTGTAGGTTTTAGCACCACAGGGTCAAGATGCCATAGGTGAAGATATGCGTGCCTTCGCGGATCAGTTGCGACCGCTCGTACAACTCGACAAAATAGACTATAAGAGGCTTGGCCACATGGCGGTTACTTAGCCTATGTATTTTATTTAGACTCATCATAATTATCATTCTTTGGTGATAATACATAATATATGTGAAAAAAGATTAACTTTATACAGTAAATGAATTTCGAAGGTATTTTTGTTCATGCGCTTAGATAAATAAGTTAAAATATCTATGTAAGTAGGTTTATAGGTTATTAAAGAATGAAAATTTTACATTGTAGTTTTATTTCTGTACGCTTTAGTATTAAGAGTTGCTCACTACAACAGCTGTGACTTGAACCCTATAGAATAAAATCTCTAATGAGACTAGAGACTGCATTAATTCTATACTAAGTATAATATTATAAAGCTGAAGAGTTTGTTTGTTTGAACGCGCTAATCTCAGGAACCACTGGTCCGATTTAGATTAGATAGCCCATTTATCTAAGAAGGGTTTATAATATCATCACGCTTAGATCAACAGGAGCGGAGCAATACGGGTGAAACCGCGGGCCGCAGCTAGTAGATACATAAAATATCATCTATATCCAACGTAAACAGTGAAACTGTATTAGTCAAAGAAAAGCCCTCATTGTTTCCGTTCCCGTGGAATTTCCGGGATAAAACTCATGTCCTTCCTCAGGTTTCTAGCTTTCTCTGTACCAAATTTAAAGTAAATCTTTGCAGTACTTTTTGAGTTAAACCCGGACATACCTTCATAGTACATACAGAAAAACAGACAAAAATTCTAAAAACTACATTTTATGTTTCGGTATCTATTTTAGATCACACGCCAAGTATTATTTAAAAAAAAATATTGACTAGTTATAATAAATTCTGTTTATTTAACAAAATCTGGATTTTTCTTCGTATCTATAATTCCTATGTGGTCCTCTCCGTAGTCGGAATCTTCTCGCTTAATACCGTGAACATAGGCAAAGTTGCCTATATACAAACAATTTTCATATCTTTTCAATTGAACAAACACTGAAAATATATTTACATATTAATAAAAATTTGATACAATTAATTTTCATCTGAGATTTTAGTTATATTGTCACCTCGGCGTGGAATGCATCCACGGCTGAGACTCTACACTCTACCTACATCTATTTTTTATACTAGAATAGATAAGTAGATGAAATTAAATTTTAGAGGTATATTCAATATTCCAAATAAAACTAATAATAAATACTGGATGGATATTGTGATAAAATATGTAAGAGGAATGATATAAATTGGAGTGTTTTGAACTAAACTGTACCACATCAAACATGAAAAAACACTCGCGCTGCCCACACCTACTTTTTGAGAATCTGGGTATATAATTAAAGAGAATTTACCGGTTCCATGAATACAATTATACAGGTCCATCACACAGTGGTTGTCGAATATATATGTGGAGTTCGTTTGGAAGTTGAAGGCGCAAATCTTTTGAAAGTATGTAGGACAGATGCCGCATCTATTAATAATCATCATTATAGAATTTATTAGACACCATAAACGATTATTACGAAATGAAACAGGTTCACAACTTGAATTTCCCATGGCTCTTGCCAAATAATTAAATTGTAGTATTTTGAGTTAGGTACCTACTTGTAGGCTTTGAGGAAGATAACGCAATTTATTTTCGCAAAAAAGAAAATATTGTTATTTACTAAAATTAATTACTTAGTTTAATCAACAGTAACTAAGAACCTAATCACACAAATTTTAAATATACCTATGACCATCTGGCGCTGGATTAACTTTGTATTCGATTCCAATGATGTCATCATAACTTGCTCCATTACAAAATTCTGTAATATTATCATTAATTATTATTAGTTTTCGCTTTATTAGACAAAAAAAGAATCACGTAAATCGGTTAAGAAACCTCAGAGTAATCGGTGTAGACCTACATCTTAATGATCTAAATTCTAAGGTGTACATACTAAAAAAAATATATATAGGTACCTATGTATATACCGGCCGAATTGATAACCTTCTCCTTTTTTTGAAGTCGGTTAAAAAAGATAATATTATATATGATTGACTATTTAGTGGTTAAAAATTACCTCAGTATTACAGCAATCTGATTTTGTAAGAACTTGCTTGGTATGGGCGATATAGGTAGTTCCTATACATACCACAGAATAAGAACGTGTAGAACTTACTTACCGACCTCTTACCTCTTAACTTACTCCTGAAACCAATCTAGCTACGTACCAATCTAAATTTTAATAAGCCCGCTCAAAAATTATAATTTGATATCGATAGGATTGCAAATGTTACGTACGATAAAAATGTATGAGTATTGCGATTGTTGATGCAGATTTTCCAAAAATCATCATGTGGTTTCAAATCAAAAACAATTTTCTTATCATATAATGAAGTTTGCTTTATGTTGATTTCAGTGAATAGAGTTAATAATATTTTGAATACGCTACATTGAGATTTAATGGAAAACCTCTCCTACCGATGAAAATCTAACTTCCTCAAAAACAATAAGTGTATTTGTTTAGGTATAATGACAAGAGACTAATGCAATAGAATTGTACTTGAAAACAAATTAAATTAAACATCAAAATGTAGAGTCAGTTTATAAAAGGAAGAAGTAAGTAGGCACATATTATAAAGTCGACTAGGAACGTGGCAAGCATCACGATTCACGATGTTACTATGACTCAACCTTTCCATACCTATTTATTTTATCAGAGAATTGTTGTGAAGAGCTCAATAGGTTTAAGCATATTTTGTAATGTGCCTATACTGCCTACCTGTTTGTAATGCGTAATAGTTGATAGTGAATGTAACGGATGTTATTATTCTTTAGATAATCTTTTTAATTCCTAAAACGCAACATTCTTGAATTTTGCTAAATTCTAATCTAATAGGTAGGTACCTACCCACAATCTTACGTGGCAAATGTGCTATTTCTATTATAAATTACGAATACATATTAGGCAATATTATTTACGTAATCCGTTTCATTGCTACAAAATATGTAATTTAGCCTATTAAGTTTTTGACTCGTATCGACGTTCACCATAAACGATTTCTTTGTTAAATAATGACTTTCGATTAAAGTTGACACATGTTCATATAACTCAACTCTACAATGATTTGCCGCTAACGCGAACGTGCGGCGCGGCGTGAGCGTCAAGGCGAACAGGTAGTAGAGCGCCACGAAGTCTGGTTTAGTCAAACCAACGGGCGACGGCGCCCACACGGCCCAAATGCTTTTCACATAAAAATAATAATCCAAATCCATCGCCACGTCCGCCCTGCCTTCAAAACACATGCGCATGATGATATCGAAAGGTGAGGAAAAAAAAGTTTCAATTTTTTTCTTGGAAGTTGACTAATGAGTAACTATATTTTACAGTTTGCACTTAGCAGTAAAAATACTGCAGATTTCATATAGGTAGTACCTACATTTTATGAATTTAACTTTGAATCATCTTTGTATAGACAAAATAGTTAATTAATATAGTGGCAAAAGTATTAATTACAAACAATATTATAAAATCAATGGACCTATACTTAGATCATTAAGTTACTTAATAATCTAAGGATCTATACGATCTATAATATTAATACATACTTACATGATACATCTCATCATTTTTAACTCACGCTTGACCCTGCATTAGCTCATATATGACTGTACGCTGCGCACTCTTCGCGCTCTACCTCAAAAACGGTTGATCGTATAAAAAAAAAGTTTAGACAAAAGTTGTAGAGAATTTTATACTCTACAACTTTTATAATAGGTGAAAATATCATTTAAGCAATAGGAACCGAGATATTCGCGAAAAATCGTTTTTTGTGACCTTTGACCTTCAATATCTTAAGACGCGGACACGATAGCATTTGTGACTTTTGAGACAATATTTAGGGTACCAAAACAAAGGTTTTTACCAATTTCCAGCTTATTATCTTTCATTCCGAGGTGAAACCCCTAATATGACTGGGCTACTTATGTATTTATATTTTTTCAAAACAATAAAGCATTTTCATTCATTCATTCATTCTGTAGTAAGTATCTAACACAACACTCTCTCATCTCACTCACACGGTCACACCCCACACCTGTAGCATGTAGCTGTAGAGCAGCAGTTTTATTCACATGGTATTGTTACTTTTATACGTATAAATAGTTATACATAATTACATATTATTATCTCATACTAGCGGTCCTCCCCGGCTTCGCCCGTGGTACATGTTTACGTTTTCTCTACATAAGAACCATCCTCGTACTTCAAGGAATATAATAAAAAAAGAATTATCGAAATCGGTTCAGCCGTTCTCGAGTTATGCGCTTACCAACACATTTTGCGATTCATTTTTATATATAAGAAGATATATAATTCCTCATTCAAGTACAATCTACAATGCATATTATAATATGAGTAACCCTTTAGTCTGAGCCTTTTACGAAAAAGTGTAATTTAATCAATAAAATTTTTATTTTCTTTGGTTTTGTCTACGTCGCGTGTGGCGTTGTATAAGATCTGAAGATCTGAAAGTATAGGTACAGATACTTACAAGATTACAACACACAAATTCAAAGCATACCCTTTTCTGTCATTGGTTAAGAACTAAGTACAAAATCCATTCGCTAGTCAATTCAACTTACATTGGAACGAAATATACTTACAGTATGTTACATAAATTAAACTCCTAAAAATAAGAATATAGCAATAAATAATCTATAAAATAACCCATTTTTAAAGCTCCCGGAATATGTTCTAAGGCAAAATCACCGGATGACTAGAGTCTAGATATTTCTCAATTTTATTGAAATCATTAGAGAGACCCATAACCATTATAATAATTTATCTGTCATAAGCTTGCTTAACTGGTTTTAGATGGATAAACATGAGCCACAGTCAAAGAAGCTTTTTATGTGCTAATTCTACGAAATATAAGTACGCACATAAAGGTGACGCAATATGGGAATTAAAACTACCGATATATTATAAGGACATAGTTGTATAGTCCAGTAAAATATAGGTTATTTTGTTATTAATTAGTTATATTATAATACTTTCGATACTACTGTTGTATAGGTATGTACTATTATATTATCTGTGCATCTATACATACTAAAATACCAGGTACATTATCCAATGTGGCATAAATTAAATTACACGTTGTAAAGGCTGAACACGCTTTGTGATATACCTATAGTACCTATATACCTACAATTTTAAATATTAATGTGCAATGTGCATTGATATGATTTTAAAAGTTGTGAGTTTTAATCTTCCATACAATCTCACCATTTTACCATTAATATCAATTCATTTATTTTTTTCCACTCTTAGATCAAAATTACGCCATCAAGTATTTTGAAATTTGTAAAAATAAGCGTCTCAGTCTCTGTACGAAAGGGACTTCACACAAAAATTGTGTTGTTTACATACAAAGTGCGAATGGCTAATTCCCTAATAGGTATTCCTCATTTTCTGGCCTTATCCAATTGATAACTACTATTTACTGTGATGTATAGGTATTTAGTATATCAACCATTTGTACATATAAAATAGAGTATGAGTTAGATAGGAATGTTTTCTTGTTGAGTATAATATATATCCTGCCCCATATAAAGACAAGGTCACCTCTTTACATTGCAGATTACGTTCTCGTAACAGAATGAGCAAGTGCGCAGCAATAGCTTATTTAAATACTTAGTTAAGTATTTATTTTTGTATCAATTGATAATAATTAATAACTAATAAGTATAATAAGAAAATTATATTTATTGGTAAAACCTATCACCAATAACATCTTATTATGTAAGTATGTACATCAAACCATGTACTTACATATCACAAAATCAAATAATTTTAGATGAAAAAAAAATCTTTAAAATTTTGAAAACATTAGGTGTGTGTTGTTAAATCACATAAGTACTTACGTCTTACATACATAGTTTTAACATGAACCTACCCGTGTGATAAAAAAGAAAAACAGAACAGCAGCTACACAGTAGGTACACACCTCCTTGTTAAATGGAATAGTCTATCGATCTCTGTATGATTTAATACGCATGCCACGTCTCATATGCACAATTAGTGTCTACACATGGGCATTTACGCACACTGCACATTGCACACATTTACATAGCGTGTCGGGATGTAAACGCGATCTGTAAGTAGGGTTGCCAACACTTCGTCATCAAAATATAGTATTTTCCAAAATAAGGTGTAAAAAATATAGTACCTACATTTAAAAAAAATATAGTTAGTATTTTATGGGAAAACCAAAAAAAAATAACGTGTGGCACTCGGGGACTGCCACGGTAAAGCTATTGCATGCTATCATTTATCAATCACAGATCTATTACAACTAGATCTGTGCTATCAATGCTATGCCTTCAAGCCACACCTCCGTGCCCGTCGGAGTGGGGAGCGTGAGGTTTTTTCGTTACGGAATTTCTGGATTCGGTCCCCGTGCTCAAGGTCCGCGATAGAAGCTATGCAATAGCTTAAAAATAGACAAATATATATTTGTTAACTATTTATTTTTATAAAAAAAAACTATATTTTTTGCACTTCTTTAAGCTAAACAGCTTTTTGTTTAAAATAAAAGTGTCAAATGCTTTGTCACATTCAATTTTTAGATTAATATCTATATCTATACTAATATTATAAAGAGGAAAGGTTTGTAATTATGTATGTATGTATGGTTTTCACGCATAAACTACTGGACCGATTTCAAAAATAGTAGGTATACTGTTCAATACAATGAGCAGGTCGTAGTGCGGGACGGGGTAAAGGTGATTTTTATGTGATTAAAAATTAAATCTATAGTCCGACCTATAGTAGACTTTTCACTGTCACGATATTGCTATCTATGTGGGTGAAACCGCAGGGCATTGCTAGTCATTAATATAAATCAAAAGCTCATTTTTTATCAATGATACACTACTTCTGTTTCTTTCTTCTCGCCACTGGTATATATATGCGCAATAGGTTATATGACTTAGCCATCTTAACAATTAAAAGGCGCGTTCTTATTTTTTTTTTTAAATGAAGGATTTGTTTGTTACATTTGTTGGTGTTGAAAATATAGTATTTTTTGCGTACTAAGTATATATGGTTTCAACAGTATATAGTACACAGACCCTAAATATAGTACAATACTATATATTATAGTACGGTTGGCAACCCTATCTGTAAGCCAAATATGTTATTATGGTACCGATTAGCCTGTAAGTTGTAGTCATTTCACATTTTACACGTGAAGAAATTACGTTCACTTTGTAGGTATAATAAGTTAGGTACCTATAACTATAACTGCACAAAAAATATATAGTTACTTAAAAATATAACATTCATTTTAATTATTTCCATTTTTCTAAATTAACGATGATTTTTACAATACTTAATTAAAATTAATAATACGTAAGTAAATAAAATTTAGAATACATATAGGTACAACCATAGTACCAACCATATTATAATTTATAATATTATGTAC
Organism: Colias eurytheme; assembly: GCA_907164685.1. Classification (NCBI taxonomy): domain Eukaryota; kingdom Metazoa; phylum Arthropoda; class Insecta; order Lepidoptera; family Pieridae; genus Colias; species Colias eurytheme. Next base: position 4,027 of record CAJQZN010035305.1, on the reverse strand, counting down.
TTACTATTACTGATTGCTTCATCAAGTGTTACAATACCTACATCATTTTTTCTTTAAGGGCTTGGTCTAGTAGTGCAAACAAATGCATCCTGTCATCCTATATGTAAATAATACAAATGTACTAAGGGAAAGTTGCTCCACTTAATTTTTAAAAATTAAATCATTCGTATAATTTAATATTCGTAATAAGTACCAAAAATGACAATTTGAAACAATTTTCGTGAAAATTACACCGGGTGATTTTTTTTTATCAGTACACAAAATTTGCGAATACTTTCTATTGATATCTTCAACTTCATGTTTATATAACTGATCAACTTTTACAAAGAAATTTGGACGAAATATAAAAAAAAATAAGCTTTCCATACAAAATGCATAACTCTATACATTTTTTTCGACCTAAGTTTCTTAGTGAAAGTTGTTCAGTTTAACTAATAAAACGGATAAACAAATTTTGTATTTAATAAAAAAAATATAATGTTTGTGTTAAAAAATTATAAAATAGAAAAATACGCAAATGAAAACAAAAGATATTTATTTCTGACTAGCTTCCGCCCGCGACTCCGTCCGCGCGGATGTCAGTCTTCGCGTCTTCTACAGATTTATTATATTATGTATAATATATAGATTTATATTGATAAACCTAATAAATCTTTTGCTAGCATTCTGATGCTTTATCGGTTGCACTGGATTTATCTCTTTTTTTTCAATCGCTTGAATGATATAGGATGGGTCCTTGATGGGCATCGAATGCTGAAGTCTCGAATCAATCAATTCTGACAGTAGGCAATTTATGTAAAATCTTGATAATGGTCCATCATTTTATTTTGCCTAAACGTTACATAGTTTTTTATATATTCTATTTTTAACGAATGATTCACTCCAGTCCAAACAGCAAATAAGCAGACTTCTGCTTCTGCAACGTTTAGTTGTCCCTGAATTTGGAAAAAATAGTCATGATTCTTATCTATGACAAAAGTGTTATTTTTTGCATTGTATTTCATATATTAATTTTTTTTTAACCGCATCTTCCGCATTCATGTCTTTTGCCGGAATTAGACATTTAACTTCTACTAGTCCCATTTTCCCTTTTTGATATGGGAGTGTATAAAGTAAATTTTTTAGATATTTCTCGTTATACTTTTAAAAAGTTGTTATTGTCATTTTGCTCATTAGGTAAAGTAATTTCGATATCAGTTTTAAGTTTTGATACCTGCAATAATAACGTCATAATCGCCTGCACATACTTATCGATTACACCCTGTATACAATCCACCATCCACATTCATATAGTTTTCCTGTCCTCCTCTCCTTTACGCTGTTCACCGATACATTTTAAATGAGTAAATCTGCTACCACTGAAGGATGTTTCATTGTGATCAGCAAATTTTCACCACTGTTGTCGATTATTTGTTTTTCATTTTTAATCAGCAATTGGGAATCATGAGTTTTGTTTTTTGCAGATTGGTGATGTACCCTAACAATACGTCGAAAAGGGAAAGCATCAACGAATTATCGTTTTCGTCCTCTTTTTTTATTCTTCGCGTCTCTGTTACTTCTGTTTGTTTAGTTCTCAACCCCACTGAATTTTGATGATGTGATGATAATCCATTCGTTTTAATTACTAACTAGGTACTTAGAGTTGGTAGACTAAACTAGAAATGGTGGACAAAATTTGTCAGCGCGTCTGTAAGATCAGAATATAAAACCAACATCCTGTATTTAAGTTACAAAATTAATAATCAAACAACATGCCGCTACGTTGAAAATGACTAGAAGAAAAAATTAAAACACCTCGGATCAATTTTGGAGTAAACAAATCATTTTCCCCGTATGGGGATTTCCCCGGATGAACTTGGGAAGTTCAAGTTCTCAATACAAGTTTATATTATATTTCGTATTTCTCAAACGAAAAATAAACATTTTTGGAACTTCAAAAAAATTATATTATAAGAAAATTTATGAGCTTACTTTAGTTTTAAAGAAATATACATCCCTTTACTGACACCCCGTAAAATAAAGAAATTGTTGCCAATCACCTTTGCAATCTATTTGGTTTCATTAACTTTATGTTCGAAGATAATTTTTTTTCTAGTAGTTACACGCGTATTTTTTTCGTTTATTTTCCATATCGAAATGAAATGAAATGAAATGAAATGAAATGAAATAACTTTATTATGGACATAATATTATGAAAAAAAAAAGATACAATATAGATGAAAAAAAAGGAACTTAAAAAAAAATACATATGCCATAATTAGGCCAACCACTCAGTGTGTCATCACTGATTTTCAGTGGCCGCCTTAGGATGTCTTATTGACAGTGGATGTATTTCCGTTCGGTATGCAAACTGTATTAAATATAATTTAATCGATATATACTTTATAAAATATATAATAAGTAAATGAATATGAATAATATACGTATATTGTGTATTAAATTAAATTTAAATTTGTGCACATAAAATTTAATATACTTACATTTAAATAATAGTCATTAATATAATATATTTAGATATTGATACATACATATATATATGAAATTTGTATAAGTGAGTGTATACATATTTTGAAACAAAAAACTAATCAATAAAAGGCAATTGAATGGGGTTAAAATTTCTGATTGCGCTTTTGAATGTCGAGAAGATAAGACTTCAGTTTGTTTTTAAAAGAGAATACGCATATCATCATATCATCATACGCATATCATATATAAAGAGAATACGCATATCGAAATCAAATGTTTAAAAATACGAATATTTGCACAAAACTAAGATAAAAATAATCAATTAACAAAAATATTAAATTTAATGAAGTAGAGCAACTTTCACTTCGGTATGAAGGAAAATCGAGCGTAGAGCACACGTCAGAACGCTCCGGCCCAAGGAGCGCGAGTCGCGACTAAAGAAATTCGCTAGGATTTTTCCTTATTATTATTATTATTTTAAATATTTTTTTAATATTTAAAGAATTATCAAAATTCAAAAAAAAATTTTTTTAAAGGATTAATACTCATTGGTCTTCAACCAACTCGAATAAATTAATGGAAAAAATAACTTTTAGCAGTATTTATCAATCGATTTTGTGAGGCAAAAAATGGGAAATTTAATGATTTTATAACGTTCTAATTAAGAAAATCATAAGTTTTTCGGCAATTGTATTCAGCAGTTTTTAATAACGACTATATAAGGATAATAATGCGCTGATCAGATTGTGTAAATTGTAATCGGTTGCAACGTAGTGAGTGCACAAACTTAGCTCGAAATATCTCGATGGCTCGAAATGATTTTGGGGGAAAGAGACTTATCTTGAAGGCCTGATTAAGGTAACATAAAGTAACTTTATAAACGTGAAAAAATTCACGCGCATTGCGTATATAACACTAATTGATAAACAAGAAAAAAAAATTCAGTTTATCATTTCATTAGCCGGGAAAAAATTGTCAAATAACTTGTTGAAAACGTAATTTTGCTAGACTGCAGCCTTAATCAGTTTGTTATTTGCAAACATTGACAAAGTACCTAGTACCTACTCATAAAAACGAATATTCTTATTTATCCGGATCTAAAGACTTAAAATGTTTACTAAAACGAACGTGTATTTCTTTAATTTAGTTATTCAAGAGAAACTTCAATAATTTATACAGTGAATTAGACGAGTCTCCGTATAAAGTGTGCGACCCACCTTAACTCGGCGCAAAGCTACTAAACGGCGCTCACCGATAAATTATTTACACACACTATTATCTATCCACTATTCCACTACTTCTCACACGTCTATATTAGTTATCGTGTGTGCATGCATAATAATATTGTGATAATAAGGTTTATCATTTTATAATAAAATCTAGAAATATCCTTGCAAAGAGCTGATACTTGAGAGCTGCTTATGTGCTGTGCTGTGATTTAAAGTTTTCTTAAAACTTAAAAGGTTAAAATTGAGATGAAATATTATGTAAGAGAGAACTTGAGCTTAGTTAAATACCTTAGACCTTTTTTATCTTATAAAACTAGAGTCTAACATAAAAT
>CAJQZN010035301.1:0-30727 GCA_907164685.1 Colias eurytheme | reverse complement strand
TTACAGGGAGACCGTTACTCCCAGGGTTCACTGGCTCTTGGACCATAAGTGATAAAAGACAAATGCCAGTTTCTAGCTATTATAAGCCGTTTCGTACCAAATAGGCATTTTATGTAGATTATAAATAGGAATAACTGATGTTTTAGTCTCGTTACCTATCGTGGTTTCGTCGTTCATTGATCATTGTAAATTAAACTTAATATTAAATACTTTAGTGTTGTATTAAACCAAATTATTACAAATAATGTGTTGTTTTATTACCTAGTGTTGTAAACAGTTAACCCTTTACAGCCCACGCCCTACAGGAATTATTTAGTAGGTATTCATTTTCCTAGATATTGCTGGCACATGAGATCATATTATGGAGAAAAAGGTTTGTATTAACTACTATCTATATACCTATATTAGTTCTTTATCCGAAGTTTTATTTGAATATGAAGATGCATGCGGGCATATAATATATTAACTTAAAAAAAAAAAATTACACAGTCGTGTAAAATAAGAATTCAAAGGTATGACAAAGTCAATTAATTTTTCGACTGTTTAATAATAAATCCCTATTCCAAGTACTTATGAATAAAATTCCACAAAGTCTAAACAATGTGAAGAGCGGATACGTCTGTCGTTTTATTGTGTCTCTTATAATATGATACATCTCGGAAAACATGTGATATTATGAATCATACAACTACTACTATGTTGTAATACTTTAATAATAATTCGATTTGTATTTGTATAAATAATTTTATTTCTTAGTGAAATTTGAGTAATTTTCCTAATGTGAAAAATTTCGAAAATTAGCAGATAAATAAATAAAATAAATAAATAAATAAAAATTTCTTTATTTGTTTCAAAAAATTTTTACATAATATTGTTACATATGTTGCATTGAACCCCACACTAGGATCCCCTGTGTAATAAAAGAATAAGATAAATTATATGTAAAGAACATATACGAGCGAATATTTTTTTATTATTAAATAAAACATAAACAATAGACATTTCGGTTCAGAAAACAGTTTCTACAAAGAAGAACCAACATAAAAAGTTTTCGTTGACTACTAAAATCTACTTACCGTCAATTAATAGTTGAAGACCTACTAACAATTAAAACCTAAGCTACGAAAAGCTTTTTCTTTAGTATTGTTACAGCTTTGTTACTAAATAATATGAAAAGGTGAGGTGTAAAAATGTTCTAAGGCGTTTGTTTTTATTATACTAGAGTCTAGACAGATCTTAACATATAGTAAACTAGCGGTCCGCCCCGGCTTCGCCCGTGGTACATGTTTACGTTTTCTCTACATAAGAACCATCCTCGTACTTCAAGGAATATAATAAAAAAAGAATTAACGAAATCGGTTCAGCCGTTCTCAAGTTATGCGCTTACCAACACATTTTGGGATTCATTTTTATATTATAGATTAAACAGAACTATACATAACCCATTGAGCCCCGAACGGCCCGATCGGTCCACGACACAATAGATTTTCTATTGTGTCTGTGATTCTGGGGCCTGAGTTAATAAACATAACCAAAACGATGGATTACTATAAAATGACGTGTTCACACTTTTATTTTACAAATTTAGGCACGTGTTTGGTTCGTCAGCAATTCTTAGTATTTCTGACTGTTCCTTTGGGCTTTGGTAGGTAGGTAATAGTTATTTTCGCTTTTCAATGTCATCATGCTTCCTACTTATACTGTAAATGCTTTAGTTTAAACAAATTTACAAATTGCTAGACAAAATTTGATATTCCTAAACATCACATACACAATATGTAATTGAACATAATATTAAGTACTAGCGACCCGCCCCGGCTTCGCACGGGTGCAATGCTGATACTAAAATATACACTACAGAAAAACTGTGATGTATAAAAACATAGCGGCCCGCTCCGGCTTCACGGGTATAAAATAGATAACCGGGCGGCCGGTCGGTACCCACCGCAAACGCTACGTCCCGCAATTTTTAAATCTGTAATATCTTCGAAAATATTCACTTAAATCATATGGTGTAAAGGGCCATATAGATCTATATTAAATGAACAATGTTTTCAAGCTATTTAATTGGTTAAGGATTAATGCTGTATTGGTTAAAATCGCTTCGAAAATTAGCCATTATTTGTCGTAAAAAGTAAATGACAAAAAAAAGTTATTGTGGGTTATCCATAAGAGATAGACATATACCATCGCGGACTTTTCTGTGGACCTTTTCAATGTGTATAATACTTAGTACATTATTTTGATAAAACTGTAGGGTTCAGCCTGCGTTTGCAATGTAAGCGGAAAAAATGTATTTTTTTACGACATCACATTAGAAACCTGAAAAATAACAGTACTTTTCCACTATTTAATGGATGTTATTATACATATAAACCTTCCTCTTGAATCACTCTATCTATTAAAAAAAACCGCATCAAAATCCGTTGCGTAGTTTCAAAGATTTAAGCGTACAAAGGGACATAGGGACATAGGGACAGGGAAAGCGACTTTGTTTTATACTATGTAGTGATGATGATGATTATTATGCTTAGCTATGCTCTACACATTATGCTATTATTATGCTTAGCTATGCTCTACACATGCGCGAAGTCGCTGGCCGAAGCCTATTTATTTGATAAAATATATGGAAGCAATTTTAAAAATATTAAAATATTTTTACCTAAGTACATACCTTATGTCTATAAGGTTAGGACCCTACCGCCGATTTTCATCTATATTATCTCTTCTATAACGATAGACTAATTAAAAAAAGTTACCTAATAAATTTGCTACTGAATCAACAACTAAAAACTGAAAAATCTTTATTATTCTTAAAAGTGAAAGCAATAGATGAATGGATTGAAATATTTTTTATGAAATTCTTTTTCATAGAATAATTTCATCAATATGCCGCCCTGCAAACGCAAGCGCGCTTGATTTATGGCCAGAACAAGTGCATTAGTGACGTTCCTGTGTTTGAATATCGATAAGAAATATATCGATACTTAATTAATTATATTTTATTTGTACAATCAGTTGTTTATGTTTTATATTTACCAGGTACTTACCTATGGTAAATCTGATAGTATCGATACTTTTTTATACTTTCATAAAAAAGCACTTACTTAAGCAGTTCTAATTTTAGATTATAAAATGGTATTGATATAATATAGATTCTCATTTTCAAAACGATATGATCTTTTTTCTTTGATTCTGGGTACTTAAATAAATTGATTTTGTTTATTAATTTCAGCTCAATTTTTTTTATAAACTTAGATAATATTTGTCTATTCCCTAATTAAATTTACAGTGAAACAGTCAAACAATCAAATATTAACATTCAATTATATTTAACTATCGATAACTAGCACATCACTACCCTCCCTACGCTGACATGTGGCTCTTAATTATAACACTGCGCGTACGTATCTACAAAACCAGTGAATCGACAAAAAATCTAAAATAACTGTATATTTAATACCGATCTGGTTACTGAACTCTTCTGAAATAAAAAACACGTTTTTTTTCCACGCACATGTCTACGAATGGGTTAAGATTTTTTTTCTAAAAAAGTGTCATTCCGATTCGAAATGGAGACTTAGGGGTTAATTTAGTATTTTGTAGTTTAATGTGTATATATTTTTTTCGTTTCTGTAAGGGATGAGTAATGGTGGAGCATATGTTTATTATTACGATTTTGTCATGCGACACACGTGAGAAATCTTTTTCTTGTGTTTTGTGTTAGATAGATAATTCCTAGACGATTGGGTTATTGATAAACCGCGCTTTTATATATAGTTTTTTCAGGCATTCTATGAAATCTTACTTAGTAAAACATGACATTTTGTGAGGATGTAGTTGCGATTTGCCACGGGCAGAATTATGAATTCGTAAACATACCTAATTTTATGAAACTAATAAAGAACTAGTAAAAACCGAAAAAAAAATAGTCGTAGACTGCATCGAGCCTTTTTAACTGTCACATAACTGTAAATTGCTATTCATCACAGACTAATAATAAGCTATTCATAAGTCGTAATGTAGAGAAGTAGTTACCTGAAAAACCGCTTATTATATCATGGGGGAAATAGGTAATTAGGTAGTACTAATATTCATACCTGTGTTCAAAATATCAATTGTGATTTAAGCACATGAAAAAATATGTTTCTGATTGATTCATCATCATATTTATTAAGAGTAGGTATCTATAAGTATAAGAAAAAGGTCTAAAAAGTAAATTAAATTGCTAAAATCAATAAGTACCTTCTGATTATAAAGCTCATTGACCACAATGCTAAAAGTCGGTTAATAAACAGGTATACCTAATTACCTAACTATAAGCCTAACTATATATATCTACGTCTATATATATATCATTGGTTAAAAAAAATACTGACAGAAAATCCTGAATTTTGGAAAGGCTCCAAAAAACTTAGTTCTCGTTTAGCACTAGCATATTGCCAAATTGCATTCACAATTGCAAAAATATTACCAGACATTCAAGACTAGCATGGAGAACATTAACCTAAAAATCCACATAAGTATTATATTTTATTGAGAACTAACATAAACACTAGTAACGCGTTCAAAAGGGATAATTAAAAAAAACAATCATATCTTTCAAAGAAAGTTTATTTATAATCAAAGGTTTTTTTCCATATCTTAGAGGCGTGTGGCACAATTACGTTCAACATTATCGTATTTATATCTTGCCTTCGACATGTGCGCGTGTGCTTTACCGCTTTATGATACCAAGTGTCGGCCCGCTTCTGTAAAAGAAAAAAAAATGGAAATTGATATATTTTTGATTGCAAATGAAATTATTTTTAGGGTATTTGAAAAAGCCTTGAGGCGAGTAGAATAACGCTAAAATAAAGATGTTCTTATATTTCTACAATATAATTATATTTATAGTAGAAAACTTGAAATAAGATTACAGAAATCTTTAAATACATATATCGTAAAATTCAGAATAGAGCAAATACATAGGTACATAGTCGTAGTAGATTCGAATATACAATGTAACATACCTACATAGTTTGCAAAAATCTAATATCTTGTTCGCATACACAGTAGGTATACTAGCACATGCTAGCACCAAGAAACATTCAGGTATGTCGATATACACCTAAATCAGATTATATCTATAGATACAGTCTCTTGAATACTTACGCATCAAAATAACTGTAATCGTAAACTAAACTTATAATCTTAATCTTAATACATTATAAAGGCGAAAGTTTCTATGGATGTATGGATGTATGGATGTTTGTTACTCTTTCACGTAAAAACTACTGAACCGATTACAATGAAATTTAGCACACATATAGAGGATAACTTGGATTAACACATAGGATAGGTTTTATCCCGGAAATCCCACGGGAACGGGAGCTATGCGGGTTTTCCTTTGAAAACGCGGGCGAAGCCGCGGGCGGAAATCTAGTATAACAATACAATTACAAAATCTTTTCTTTACTTCTTACGCAACTATATTATAAAAAGATACACAAAATACAATTTACTATAGAAGTAATAACAAAATTATAATAGTTTACTTTCTATTGCAAAGCGGGCCGCAGTTGGTTGACTGCGACGTGCGTTATGTTAATTTGGTGTACCACCGCGACGCTCAGAGATTCTCAAACTGTGCCTTTCACTCATTTCTATTTATTGATTTTAGAATTTTATTATATTTTTATAGTCATATATTAGATATCTGCCAACACGCATTTGGAAGACTTCGTGGATTAAGCTGAGCCTTCAGATCAGTGTCGAAGCTGTTGTCGCCTTCGGACATCATTTGGATACTTATCATCACTACATAGTATAAAACAAAGTCGCTTTTTCTGTCCCTATGTCCCTATGTATGCTTAAATCTTTAAAACTACGCAACGGATTTTGATGCGGTTTTTTGTAATAGATAGAGTGATTCAAGAGGAAGGTTTTAGTATATAATTTATTAGGTTTTAGACAAAGCGGGCGAAGCTGCGGGCGGAAAGCTAGTATATATAACTTATAGTTAAGTAAGGAAAAAAATATGTACAGTTGAGGGATTAAATTATAAAGCATTGTGTTATACATATTGAAACATCGTAAAATAAATACAAAATAATTGTTATACAAAAAATAATCAGCAAAGCTATATAGGCAGGTATATTGTTGTATTAAGAAGTAGTAACAAGATATAAGACAATATAAAAGATAGAGATTATATATTTATAAATGGCACGATAAAAAAAACATAGATGTATTTTTATTGAGTGTATCTTAAAACCATTCATACTAACAAACGCTTCTATAGCCGTTAGAAAACTAAATTTAGACAAAGTTTGAGAACATGATGCCGACGACAAGTGTAAGTATTTCTCGTTCGTCCTAGATAACGCGAGTTGAAACAATAGTTAATTTAATATCTCCATTAATCATACACTTAAAATTAATTTTGGTCAGCCTTGAGTTTTGTTTGGCTTTCGATTTCACGTGTTTCGTATTAGAGATAGTAGAAGTATAATATACAATAATTTGTTAGATTAGGTTTTGATGTAAATATTGTTAGCTTCAATTAAATTATTTGAAGACAAAAATAATAAGTTTGTTTTATATGTGTGTGTTTTATGTTAACCCTTATTAAAACGCTGGGAGCTATACTTCCCACGTCTCAGATTGAAGTAAATCGTGTTTTATTTTTATATGCTTAAACCTAATGCAGTGTAATATTTATCTACGCAATCTTAACATTATAGAGAACTTTTTTTCATGAAAACACTTTTCTGAGATATATTACATGTCATGGTAAACACACGTCAAAGTTAGGTGACGTGATTTTGCAGCCGAAAACGACCGTTATTTTTTAGTTTTTGGTGTAGTGCTCAAAAAAAATTAGATAAGTAGATTTGAGTTCTAGGTATGTAAACTAGACTATATTACGGTTGCGTGAAACATAAAAATATGCCCAGAATCTTTCGTATATACCTTGGTAGAGTCGATTGAAATTAAGTCTTTAAGTGGGAAGATATCATCCCAGTGTTCGTCACTGCACACGACATTCGGAAATTCTATATATAAAATCTGTGTGTCTAAAAAATCTTTTTAGTTGGTATAAGCAACTTATTTATTGTTATTCGTTATTTCCTGATCAGATAATTAGAAATCTTAACTCAATACATTAGTATTTACCTATTGTTTTTATTTTGTTTTAGAAAAATCCCCTTTTTATGTTGAAGTCATTCATTTTTCAATTCCCGAATTCTTCCCTCAGTAAAAGAAACTTGCATTGAGAAACTTTCACCTCCTTTATTAAAAAACTTGATCTTTATAATTTTTTACGATAACATTAAATTCACAAGTGGAGTCAGGGCAACTAACTAGTGTTTTAAAATATTGATGTCTGGAGTGGACACTGGGAGCTATAGTTCCCACCTTTCCAAACTTTTTACAAGAGAGAACAGATGACGGGATATATACTTCCCACCGAAAAACGGGTACTTCCCCCCCACTAACCCCTTTTTTGTGTGTATTTTTGAAATCTACGACCCAAAATTACCCAGGAACGTATATTACTTTTTTGTTAGCTCCTCCACAGGCTCGCGTTTGAATAAGGGTTAAGGGAAAACAGCTCTGAATGTGCGCTTATAAAAACATGCATAGATAATTTTTTCAGCCAGGTTTCTATAAAATTGTGATAAACATTTTATTTTTTACGTATCCATATAAGAATATTAATAAATATATAACTCTATCAAGAAAATTTCAATCTGTTTGTTAGTTTCTCACATTTATAGAGGAAACTAATAAACCAATAACTACTTTTCCGCCACCATTATCAGAAAAACGGTAGCACTCTCGTAAAAACGCATGATAAAATTTCATTAATAAATAGTTTTATAAGAAAGCATGTTACAGTCATTAAGTCGTTTCGAATCATCTATGTATAGCGAGACACACATGTCATGCATAAGTGCAACGTAATAATAAAATGAGCTGACATTTTATAGGCACTTTTCACATAAGACTGAAACTTACGATTATGGAACGACAATAGATGAATAGATTGTCGCAACCATGAAAACTTTATTCAAATTAAGTGTAAGTAGACACTTAGGTAATAATTATTCGTATTATTAGGTAATTATTATAATAATATGATGTTAGTTTTCAATTTGGGTGAATAAAATGCCTCGTGAAGTTTCTACATAATTTAATGTTTTGTGACGCAATATATTTAACTTCAAGGAATTTGACGTCATTGGAAAAACGAATAATTTATACCACACTATCACAGTATAAATGTAGGATGTTTTAGACTGTGACACTATCATCCTTAACATACAACATGTAGGTTGTCTTTCTATATTGAATATTCCATTTATTGAGTTAGTGCTGCTTTTGGGATTATTTGATTATTTAAGTATTATTGTTTGGTTAACTACACGCAATAGGAGCAAAGCAGTAATTAAAAATTTAGTGACGTTGTAGAGCTGTATTAAAATATAGACCGTACCATTATGTCTAATATTTCAGTCCCTTTAATTATATAAACTGCAACCTTTACTCGGTCTTAAGACATCACGCGATAAAGTATACTACACTTTTCTTCCAGTCAATATGAACGCACCCTGGATGGATCCTACGCGTGCATACGTTATTGGTTTTATTTTAATAACGGTGATGTTATTGATATTAACTTTGAACATGTTGTCGGGCGAAATGTTTTCAGATTGATCGTTTTAAGTTTATTTTTATAAAACCTGAAGAATATTTTGTTGCGACTGAATCAAATTTGGACATTTTCTTACTGATTTAGCAGGCGGAATTGGAAACGATTGTTTTTATTTTTGCTTTCTTCAATTATATTACCTAAAATATAGTATAGTAGCTACGTATCTTATCTAGAAACCTCTATGTTTATCACTTATAATACCACAAGAGCCAGAATGAAATGCCAGATAATTTTGAAGCTCGTGTGGTATTCGGGGGATTATTTTTCCGTCCCAAATGTCGGCCAATAATAATTACACAATTGAATTCAACCTGTCAGTTTGACGTGTGGCAACTACCAGAGAAAATTTTCAAAAAATTATCAGTATAATACCATGTAGGTTGTACCACGTGACGTCGAATGGTGCAATTCTATTGGTCGATATTTGGGTCGGAAAAATAATCAATATAAAAAATTTTCTGTAAAGTCACTGTCCAGATAGAAACTTGTCTATAAGATGCATCCTTTAACATTATTGTGGCCTAGGATGCGAGTCAGTTATTTCTTGTTTTTACAAATTAACGTTTTGCAATCCATTTTACTTCCATTCATAAGTTAAATACAAAATTGCAACGTAATTGTAACAATTGTATTTAAAAGAGACAGTAGAGATAAAATTTAATTGTATATTTCAATGAAAGCTTTTTACTGCACTTCGTAGGCCTAAAATTAAAACCTATATTATTAATAACTAGCGGTCAGCCCCGGCTCCGCCCGTGGTACATATTTCGCAATAAAAGGTAGCTTAATATGTTCTTTCTCAGGGTCTAAAGATTGTCTGTGCCAAATTTCATCAAAATCGGTTGAGAGGTTTAAGCGGGAAAGCGTAACAGACAGACAGATATAGTAAAGATTAAAAAATCTGTACCTTGACATAAATATGTTCCTCAATAATATTACTAATAATTATTTATATCGATTACACGTGTTTTCGATGTTTACACAAAAAGTGTATTCACCCTGATTGCAACTAAGTATGTCTCTATTACATAAATGTGAACTGCGGTTCAATGATAGATACATGTAATGTTTAAAGTGTGGATATGCGTAATAAATATGCCTCATAATTGATGATAAATATTAATGAGCTTTAGTATTGCATATACGCGGGTTTTCGACTTTACCTTTTTAAATGTGCATGGGCGGTGCGTTTTTCATGAAGCGAATCGCCAGCTCATCTGTCTGCTATACCTACTTAGGACATAATACTCAAAAATATTAAAAAAAAATAATGGTTAATATAAAACTTATGTCGCTGAATAAAATTGTAGAGCCTCTATGCAAGATAACTTTATTGTATTTATGATATCCAGGATGCTTATGTTATTTGTGTTACTTTATAAACTCTGTAAAATATATTTAAAGTTAACAGATGATTCTGTGTGTTGCACTTCTACTCACTACAATTTCTTGCAGTTTTTGGTGTTATTCTTCTTATGGTGAATTTACATCAAACGAGCGAATGCTCATTCTAACTATAAGACCCGCGCTATACCGACAATCGTTTTGCAGGGCATTGTCGGAGTATCGAATTTGTCGGATTATAAGGTGCTGCCTAGAGATCCCCCTATAGTCCGGATGTTTTTACGAAAGAGTACCTTATAATTCGACAAATTACGAATGTAATAATAAGATAAGATGTTACAGTTCTATTTCACAAGTAGGTATAAATCATGCTTCATTGTGTAGACCGTATGTTGGAATTAAATCAATATCATCGACTAGAGAACAGTAGTGGTGGCACATTTTTTTTTGTACAAGTTTTACAGTGTTCAATTATGCATGATCGATGCGAAAAATTGTCAAAAAATAGGTATTCAGTAATTATAGACATGTCGGATTACAGGGGGCGACGGATAGGCCGGTGTAACGCGGGTCTACTGTATGTCAAATTCTTTTGGTGTTAACAGGCGTAATGCGTTCTTTATTCTAAAGGATTTTCAGCAATGTTCTAATACTGAACAACACTGAATACCAGTTTTCCTTTACACTATCACGGAAGAATGCTCTTGCTCTAGCTCTATGTTCGTTTGATGTAAATGCACCGTTAAATGGCAATTCCAGCAAATCCCACTGAGGACCTTTTTGCCAATTACTTGTTACACACTGCCACTTCGTGGCGTTGTACCTGAAACTCTTTTTTAAAACAGAAGGCTTTAGAAGTAACTGTAGCTTTAATGATAAGTATTAAAGCTCTTGTATAGAGCTTCAAGCAAAAAAGTGCAGGCATCTTAAAACATTCAACGAGAACGCACCGCGTTCACTAACTAAAGGAAATAAATTAAAATACTTAGAAATTAGAGAACCTAAATGTACTTAAACAGCTTTAGATTATTATGATTAGTCAATTATTATACCAATGTTCATAAATAAATAGAAAATAATAATTACGTACGGTCGTAAAGTGAGAATTAGGACTCCATTTGGACACGTTAAAAATCAATTAACACGTTCGCTGCGGCACAGATATTATATCTGTACTTTCCATTACTGCGTTACGGGTCGTTTTAAACCTTGTCCTATACCAGACATTGTGGCGGCACGAGGCATATTAAACCCCACCGCCCGTAGGAGACCAAAATCCTTTTTTTGGCGCCAAATAAGACAAAGTGTGCGGCTTTTGTCGTGATTATTATTAACAATGAGTTCATTAATCTAAATCTACCGTCGCCCGTGGTTAGATTAGTTAGTTTAGATTCTATGGGTAAAATAAAATGTGGGGTCTGATGTACCCCATACCGCACTGAACAATAGCAGTTTTTCATATAATTTAGTGATGGGAAAAGAAATATCGATTTTATTTAATTGTATTTATTTATCAAACTTATGGATGTTTTTTATTAAAACAGGCCAAACCAGAATATTGTTTGCAACCAGTGCATTCTGTGAGAATTTCCTTTACTTTTTTTGTCGGCCTCACGACTTGTTAAGAAGATGCGGAGTTTTTCGTAACATCCTACACATCTCCTCTTCTTTGATCCCTTTAAGAGATGATGTGCCTTGTTTGTTGGCTTGTTGACTTGGGCAAGAGTTAAATTTTGATGAGCCATACACCGATTGCCGGGTGTTTTGGATTTGCCGCTAGTTGATTCAATGAACAAACACACTAATAGTAATCATGATTATCAACATATTTGAAGAAAGTTACTCAACATGTCACATTCACGTTTCTATTAACGATATTTATTATAACGAGTAGTTTGAAAATTAGGTACCTGTATCCACATTCAAGTCCTTCTTTGTAAAAGCTTCAATAAGTTGTTCCACAAATAGTCTCGAATGCGTTGCACAACACTAACCGCGTGAAGCTAGCTTAGGGTGCGGTACGAGGTGCGCGGTGGTACAAGGTGTTCGCAACCTCGTTCCGCACT
Source organism: Colias eurytheme (assembly GCA_907164685.1). Lineage (NCBI taxonomy): Eukaryota > Metazoa > Arthropoda > Insecta > Lepidoptera > Pieridae > Colias > Colias eurytheme. The sequence goes on along the minus strand of CAJQZN010035301.1, from coordinate 18,616 downwards.
GTGTTAGAATTTTTATTTGTTCAGTGCGGCACGAGGTCTAAGAAACCCGGTATTAAGGTCGGTATACCATTGAACTAGGAATCAATAGCACATCTCAGATATATAGATATCACTTTCCTACACTGAACCAGATGGATGTTATGCCTCCCGCACGACAGAGAAGTTTAAGTTTTTTCCTACCGCTATAACGACGAGACACGGACAGGGTGTTTCAAGCCCTGTGTCGCAGCGAACGTGTTAAAATGAAGACATAAAATAGGCAAACAATCACAAAAAACAGTAGTATTTTCGGGACAGTAGTAAACATGAGGAGGCAAGACTGAAAAAAAATACAAAAACCACTAAAGACACTTCGATGACACGTGTTTTTCATATTTATGTGAGAATTTTAGTGCCACGAGATTTTAGCGTAAAAAGTCCGTTGAAAAAACCGAGTGGGAACGTCTTCACGTTTGACAGGTTGTAAGAAAATTGACATGTTTTTATAAATCATATCGTTTGAGAGAAGTTTTATGATAATTAAACAAACCGTAGATAATTGATTTTATTTAGTTAATATTGAATCTCTAACTTTGTTTCATTATCCTCCTAAAAACGTGAAGAAAAAGAGTGCGAGTAGCACATACCTAATATTTAAACCTCTTGTTAACAATTTATGATTTGGTTATTAACAATACAGTGGTAATTATCAATGAATCTACATCTACACTACCAACGTGATCTGTTAGTAATTGAACAATTAATTCAAAATAAAGCAAAATCTTTCCAAATAAATTCCAAAATAATTATTTATTCCAAAATAAAGCAAAATCTTGTTAAATTTTTGATTTTATGGCATAGCAATATAAATTTATAAAGCATCTTGTTATAATATAATGGATTGTTGCTAAAACCTAAGTGGATTAAATAATTAATAATTATAAATTGCGTCTATTTTAAAAATAGGATAACATTTAAACATATCAACTAAACTAGATATCCTAGTTATAGTATCTAATAATCCTAGTAAATACGTAACGTTCATCATTTAACTGAATTCTTATCTGACAAACCTATGATTTTTTCTAACTCCAATTGAGAAATAGTAAATGGCGCCAAAAGCAGATTCAATCAACAATCCCGTAACCACAAAAAGACGCATTCAAAACTAGCCCCTATCTCATAGCAATAAGACTTATATGAATGACAATTACAAAATTCTTCCTGAAAAATAAACGTTGTCGTTCAGAAACACATGTGTGTAGTTTTTTCGCTATCCCGTGTGCTCCTGTTATTCCCGTTTCGTATCTCAATCAGTGCGGTCGCGTACCCCTTCCCGCGTAAATGAACCGTCAAAGTGACAGCGCGCCATTTTTGTGAAAATTACGGAAAAGTGTTGATCACGTGAGTACATAGATGTTTTTTGTGTTTAGTCTTCTTTAGTGAATGTTTTATTTTCTTTTAATATCTTAGGTATTTTAAATTATAGTTCTACATATTAATTATAGTTCTTATATATGTTTAAGTATATAAGTAACGAAGTATATAGGTATTGGTTACTTATATACTTATATACTTTACTGGTTATTTTATTTAATATAATCATAATATGTACATAATTATCTATAAATCTGTTATAGGTATCTATATATTATAATATATATTATTTGTAATTAATTATTAATAATAACAAGGTAAATTACTGTAAATAATGTTTTTGGTTGCTATTTGTATTTATATGTGTACTTCACTAAGTACCGTGCCCGTAAGTTTTTATTTTCGAGGCTCACTAGCCTCGAAAATAAAAACTTACGGGCAGACTGAAAATCAGCGCTGTTCAGGTGTTAAAACCCGACAGCATGGCTGAGTCTGACCCGATTGCCATGTAAACTATTGTGTATTTTTTTTTAGTAATATATAAGTATTCGTTAAGTGTGTAACATGTGGCAATAAATATTTTTCTTTCTTTCTTTTTTTTTACAAACTTTATAATTAATTCATTATGAACCTATAGGCTACAATAATGTATAGGTTTGAGAACATAATATTATACGTTTTTGCTTTTATCTATCTACTCAATAATTGAGCACGAAAATAATTTCCTTTTTTCCAATTAGATTTTTTTAAAATTGAAAAATGCGACTTGATATATTATTTTTTAAAATTACTTAATTTTTTTTTATTCTTATTCAAAGTTTTAAAAAAATTGTTTTTCATTTCGATTTTTTTTAACTATTCAATAAAAAAAAATAATTCAAAATATTTATTTAAAGAAATAGACTTATTATTTTCCAATTAAAATGACTTAATAGGTATATCTTGTTATAGTTGTAAAGCGTATTTTGAATAATAGCAAAATGGTAAAAATAGCATTAATCAAACTTCACGTCATTGAGCCTATATTTCAAATTTCCGTTACTTATTTTAATTCAAGACACTACAAAAAACGATAAACTTCCTACCACCAATATAAGGTAGCTATACGGAACACGTGTTGCAAAATGTGTAATAACACTAGTAATTAATTTTATAATTCGCAGATGCGCGAGCCACGCGAGTTCAGACTTGGAGAAAGTTTATTTTTATAATAATAGCAAAACCATATGCGCGAAACCGACTCCAACATATGTCAATAACTACCTCTACCCAGAGATTACTGAACTTTGTAGGCAAATGAACTTATAGCCATGGCCGACTATGATATCATACCTTGCTACGACGACGAACAATTATTTCAAGACAAAAACGACAATGTTACAGATCTACACGCTTATTACATGTCACAATTCAATTTAGAATTAGAGAACAGCAAAACGAAACCAAAAGATGATAGCTTTAAATATGGTATTGAAGAAAGCTTCGATTTTGAAGTTCTCGAAAATTGGACGACCACAGATAACTCATATAATGTCAGCGATAAGACCAAAACTGATTTCGAAATGATAGACGAAGTTATCGACGGTAACATCAACGATCAAAATATAAAGGAAGTTTTGCTGGATTTAGACAGCATTGACTTTGATGATAACAGTTTCAAATCTGATGCTTGTGATGAGAAAACGAAAACAAATGCTACTTTAGATATAAATAACGATTATATAGATGATGAATCGTTGATTGATGAACTTTGTAGAGAAGACAGTGAAACTTGTCGCTTAACTCCAGATGCTTATAACGAAGACTGTTTTAATTTGATTGCAAGTGACAACCAACTGCCTTCAATAGAAACAGCGTTCACAAAACGTTATTGTAATTATACAAACAACGAAGAAGCTTTGCCAACACAAGATAATTCTTGCGGGAATACTCAACTACAACAGAATCAGGTTGTAAGCAGTATTGAACATTACAGTTATCCTAATAATATTCTACATAATTTAGAAGGTGAACGTAATTATATTTTACCTGACACTCCAACAAGTTGTACCGAATTCAGTTTTGAAAGACACGAAAGAAAAGCATCCATATCAGAATCGATAGAAAGTTCTAGTTATTATGATGAAAACTCAGAAACGTTTGACGAAGATGAACTTTTCATTAATTTAGATGATTTTGGATTAAATTTTGAAAGGGAAAATGAATTCGCCGCTTCTTATGACGCGAATAATGTTACGACTGAGAGGAAAGCGGAAAAAGAAAAACAAGGTAATTTATTTTCCTACATTGATTCTATTTATATTTTTTAGTTTCATGAAAGGAAGAGATTTCAATTGAATTCTAATTCGCATGTCAAAACGAAACACATTTTTTCTACTGTTTTTTTTTTAAACTTACAAACAATATCACAAAACGTTCCTTATGTTGAAAAAACTTAACGTAAACATTTACAAGTCGGTGTACCTTTGTAATAACTTGTCATAGCTTGAAGTGCGTTGTAAATCAATCATTATGTTTGTTTTAAGGTGAAAGGGTGTGCCTCTGGGAGCAGTGCTATGAGAGACACGCGAACCAAAACATGCTGGTTGAGCATATTGAGAGGGCACATGTTAATACGTATAAAGGTATGTGTTTATTTTATTATATTTATTGTTATGATGAAGATATTAAAATTTGTATTGATGGTGGTGATAATTTTTATGTAGAAGGTAGAAATAGAAGGGTACTTGGTTACAATTAAAGTAAAACTTTCATTGTTGTAAACTTTCTTTACCAATAATTTAATATCTACAGTTACAAATATAAATATTATATACGGGGGGACACGCGGTCAATTTTTTCAGAAAATACCACTGAAAAGAAGATAAATACCAATTATTATTATATCATATTATATAGTTATATAGTTGTCCATAGATGCAGTTTTTCTTAATTAATTAATGTTTTTGTTTTCAGGGGACGAATTTAGTTGTTTATGGAAGGAATGCGCCCGCGCACGGCGTCCGTTCAATGCTCGGTACAAACTGCTCATTCACATGCGTGTGCACTCCGGACATAAGCCTAATAGATGTCATGTTAGTATAAATAATAAAATATAATATTTCGTTTTTCTTGAGACTTCAAAAATATTTTACTTATGTATGTAGCAAATTATGTACATACATACATATATCAACTTAAATAGCATGCGAAATATATTGTCTTTCTAGAAATACGTCTTCAATTTACTATTTAAAGTTCCCTATCTTTCATTTTCATAAAAGGTTTATAAAAGCTTTCATTATTTTTTGCTACTCGACGAGATAGAGAAAGTCCTGGCTTGTACCCCATAATCAGGAAAACGTCCTAAATTCTCGCATTATTATAAATCCTACTAATATTATAAATGCGAAAGTTTGTGAGGATGTGTGTGTGTGTGTTTGTTACTCTTTCATGCAAATATAACTTAACCGATTACAATGAAATTTAGCACACATATAGAGGGTTACTTGGATTAACACATAGGATAGGTTTTATCCCGGAAATCACACGGGAACGGGAAATATGCGGGTTTTCCTTTGAAAACGCGGGTGAAGCCGCGGGCGGAAATCTAGTTATAATCTAATCAGAAAATTTACGTAAAATCAAAACCCAAGCAGAAAATAGGGCTTTTAAGTTTGATCACCAACTGACTACTCGACCAATGAAGAAGATTTCATCTTCCTCTTTCCTTTACTTAAGAACAGAATATTTACTTATATTTCACAGCATCCAGGCTGCGGCAAAGCGTTCTCTCGTCTGGAGAACCTGAAGATCCACGTGCGCTCGCACACCGGGGAGCGACCGTACGCGTGCCCCGCGCCGCACTGTCGGAAGGCTTTCTCTAACTCTTCTGATAGAGCCAAGCATCAACGGACGCATTTTAATGCTGTAAGTTTTAAAAATATTTTAATATATTTAATTCATAAGATGTGTGATTGCCATAGATTGTTGATTGATCCTTCCATAGGATCTTGACCATCTTATACTGGAGCATTCAGCTTTTCAATTAGTAGTCATATTTTATAAATCCACTATGTTTTTTTGTATAGTTCTGTTTATGCGTTAAATTTTAAGTGTGTAATAATCATTTTAAAAATAAATAAAAATAAAGAGACCAGAAAACCTTTGAAGAATACAAAAAATTGCTACTTCTTAGTAGCAATTTTTTGTATTCTTCAACCTTACCTTTTCCATTCTTTCAACTCATACAGGTAATTGGTTAAATGATGTCAATGATGCCATTCCAAGTCGATCTTACCAAACATATTCTTTCCAGAGACCCTACGCCTGCGGTGCTATCGGTTGTGGCAAGCGCTACACCGACCCATCCTCCCTCCGTAAGCACGTAAAGTCTCACCCCCACATCCCCGCGCCCCGCGCGTGCCTCCCCCCCGCTAAACCCCTCAAACGTACAGAGGAACAACTAGTACCTAGCTCCCCGGCCAAACCCGCGACATTGAGATGTATACGGGATAAACTGACAGTTCCTATGAAAATGTAGTTTGAAAGAAGAATTGGAAGAAAACAAGAAATTAAAAAGACGTATTTCGTATTATCGCATCGTAGCGATGTTTAAGACCGCTAGCATAGGTACTAAATAGGTGAATAGACACCTAAATGATTCAGCCAATAGCCCCTACCTATGTAATTAAAAATATGTACTATAATTTGATATTTGGAGCGAAAATCTTTAAAACACCCTTATAATAAAAATAATAAGTGATGACCTACTTTGAAATTGTAATGTTTCGTATTTTTTAATTTAATTTTATATACTTGAGATTAATGTAAATAACTTTGCTCAATTATAAAGACTGTAGATATATATCACTCGCTCAATTAGTGTAATATTTTGACACTAGTTTTAAATACATAGTTACAATTAAGAACTTGTGTTCAAAACACGGCCTTTTAATGGTTAAGAAAACAATATAATAATGGTAGAGCTTTATAAATTTCTAGCTTTTAGCTGCGTCTTATTCCGATATAGTTGAGAAATAATTGAGTTTATGAGCATTTAAAAAATATATAATATCTACAATTTTACATGTTTCAGAATCTTATTAAAAAATTAAAAATGATCTACTGAAGTAATTTTTTGGAAGAAAAGACGCGGCATAAAGTTAGTTATTGTAATAAAGATCTCAATAAGTATTTTTCCATTTACACCTATATTTGCTCAAAATGTTTTGCCTAAGACTGTATAATATAGATAAATTATTATTCAATAATATTTTTACTAGTAAGAGTAGGTAAGTAAGTTTTTGCTGTTTGCATATATTTTGATAAGGTTTATATTATAAATAGAAATGATAGATTTTAACTGATTTTAAACGCGATTTATTCATTATAATAGGTATTATTAGTTTGACGGTTCGCACACTGAACTAATGAATAAATCGCGTTTAAAATCCGTAAAAATCTTTAATTTCTAAATGTTACTCGCGTAAAATCAAACACTAGGAAATACTATTATAATTATAAATAGATTATATTCATGTTCTGAAAAACGATATTTAGGACTATTTTTATCAAAATATAGTTTTGAATTGTTCTATATTTAGTTATATGTTATTTTTTAAGTAAAGTCGATTTAAGAGCGAATGTACAAATGATGCTTTCCAAAGAATCTCTTTTGTTAGATTATTTTTAAGTATTATTTCCAATATAAGATCTCCAATTTGCTCATTGAAAATTATACTTAAGTATTTAACGGCAGATACTGCCTGGTATTAATAAATATATTTTTATTTTTATTCTGTGTTATTTTTTACTTCCTTTCCTTCCTGATCCTAGAAAAATGAGAGTTTTTATACAAGGTGTCTCACTATTGGTATACTAAGCGCGAAGGGACTTGTAGTTTTGCATACACTGAACACGTAAAAAATACATAAACAACAAAATTACGTCAAAAATTGTTTGCTAAATTTTTCCTAAAATCCATGTTTTCTGCTGTAGCTTCGCGCAGCCAGCATATTAGCCGCTTCGCTAATGTGAGCATATTTGTCTATGAAAACATAATCTTAAAAGATAGCCCACGTGCTGGTGGCGAAGTTGGGCGGGTTGCTTGTTATGGGTGTACACATACACATAGAGTTTTAAGAATTCATCTATTTGAAAAAAAATGCGTCTGGAATTTTATTTGTATGTTTAACAAACTCAGCGTATGCAAAACTATAACCTCCTTTTAGCTTAGTATACCAACAGTGGGACAAGCTATATAATTAAAATATAGGAATTACTGGCATTATGAACAATCCATCGTACTAAATACAATTTATTTTGTTTCTCTGATTACTTTTCAAGGATTTTATACTCAAACGATTGTTTTTATACGCTTTTAGCTCTATCTAACCCTTCCTTCCGATTCTTTTTGAGTTGCGTTTATAGGACAGATTTAATTGATAAAGGAGCGATAACAATATTTGATGAGTTAATCTTATCTTAGCGTATTTCCAGTGAGTTTTTAGGGTTCCGTAGCCAAAATGGCAAAAACGGAACCCTTATAGTTTCGTCATGTCCGTCTGTCCGTCTGTCCGTCTGTCCGTCTGTCACAGCCGATTTACTCGGAAACTATAAGTACTACAGTGATGAAATTTGATGGGAATATGTGTTGTATGAACCGCTACAAAAATATGACACTAAATAGTAAAAAAAAGAATTGGGGGTGGGGCCCCCCATACATGTAACTGAGGGATGAAATTTTTTTTTTCGATGTACATACCCGTGTGGGGTATCAATGGAAAGGTCTTTTAAAATGATATAAAGTTTTCTAAAAAACATTTTTCTTAAAGTGAACGGTTTTTGAGATATCAGCTCTCAAAGTCGTAAAAAGTATGTCCCCCCCCCTCTATTTTTATAACTACGGGGTATAAAATTCTAAAAAAAATAGAGGTGATGCATGCTAATTAACTCTTTCAACGATTTTTGGTTTGATCAAAGTATCTCTTATAGTTTTTGAGATAGGTTGATTTAACTGTAATTTATTATATTTGCTGCTACGGAACCCTTTGTGCGCGAGCCCGACTCGCACTTGGCCGGTTTTATTTTAAGTAACAGTAAGTATATTTACCTACTGTTTCTAACTGTGTTTCTCTCGTCACTAAGGAAAATATTGAAAACTATAAATTTATAAAGAATAGAAAAAATTCGATCACGAGGCGGGACTCGAACCCGCATCCTTTCGCGCCATTCGCGCTATTGAAAACTAGCTTCCGTCCGCGTCTCCATCCGCGCGGAAAAATTAAGATTTTTTTGAAGTGAAAACTTCTTTACTCACGTCAGGACACGTGGCCTGATCGAAAAAGCGTAAGACGGATGTTTTTTTTGAGCCCTTATATACCATGCGTAAGACGGATACCATTCCAAAATATCAAACATGCTAAACGTTAATAATCAAGTTTTCACTTCTGCGGGCACTCCCGGAGTGCAACCCGTCTTTTTTTATACGTATTTTTCAAGGATAAAAAGTATCCCATTTTATGCCCAGGCCAGGGTATAATTATACCAAGTTTCATCAAAATCGAACCATTAGTTTTCACGTGATGCCTGAACATATTTGGGTTTGGTAACGATCAGTAACACTATTGCTATTAATTTTTTCAATATTTTCAATGTACAGAATTGACCCTTCTACAGATTTATTATGTGTAAATAGATATGACTTCGACTAGGTACATTAGTTAATGTTTAATGAAACTATTACCCAAAAAATGAAATCTAGTAAAAAGAAAAAAACTTTCATAATAAAATAATATTAAATACCTACATATTATGTACATAAATTAATTTGTAAAATATTTGATGAAACAAAGTAATATAATATTATGATTTCTAGAAACAAATTGAAGTTTATTTTAAAACTTGCACTATTTAATTTAGAAAAGTCCTAAGTTCGATTTTACTCTGAATCACAAAACAACTTCTAACGTTCACAAAGTCTTTAACCCCATCAATAAATCATCATCAAATCAAATCAGCACGAATTATACAATGTTGTTATCATTCTAGACCTCATCTAGGGTCACTATTACACGTGTGATTACTATGTATATAAGATGAGTCTCTTGGTCCAAAAGACAAGTACTCCACCGACCTTCCTTGCAAGAACTGGACCACCGAACAGCTATCATGAAGATTGTGGTCCTAGCGGCCCTTATTGGTGAGTTATTTGTATTTTGAATTATATTATTTTCGAATTTTAGAACGTTTGCTTTTGTTTGTGTGATTGTTAAATAGAATTGTAGTTTTGAATTTGAAAATGGAACAGGTTTTATTTATCGAATGTTAAGTTCTGGAATTTTTAATTTGAATAATTCTTATTGCGAAATGCAACTCATTATTCGACTTTTGTAAATTGATATGTTGTATTTTAAATTGGTAAATATGAATTATTAGTTTATTTAAAGAAAATAATTATAACTTTAATTACTCAACAATTGTATCATAATATGAAAAAGTTCAATTTCCTTGAAGATTTTTTTTCGAGTTACGTTAAACGGGACGCATATAGGTACATAAGTATTTTTTTAGGTTTTATTCTAGACTTTTTTTTTATAATTATTTACGTGAAAGCATGTACTTATGTACCTAATTGTTTGGAAGAAGTTCGAATGTTAAATTTTAGAGCTTATTAATATTTTTTTTATTTGTTTTGTACTATGAAATGGAAAATATGACTACAAACTACAAAGCAAATATATAACCTAGCAATCAACAAACGTTCATACTACTTTCATTGCTTTAGTAGTGAAGTTCCTATACATTACTTCACTACATCGTATAAAACAAAGTCGCTTTCTCTGTCCCTATGTCCCTATGTTAGCTTATGAAAGCTAGTTTATATATTTAAGCATCTAAGATCAGTTGCTAACAAAAAACTGCTTATCCAAGTGTACAAAGCACTGTGTGAGAGCATTATAAATTATTGTGTGACGTCATGGGGTGGGGCTCCTAAAACTATAATGTCCGAACTTGAGCGTGCCCAGCGGGCAGTGTTAAAAGTACTCATGCACCTACCATACAGGCACTCCACGGCAGATGTTTACGCGAAATCAGGAGTTCTCTCAGTTCGCAAGATTTACATATTAAAAGCTCTGTTGAGATACCACCGTTTTACAGCCCACACACTGCCTCGAACATGGAAGAGAAAATTAAGGTGCCCTATACCCACCACCAAGACTCATTTTGCAAAACGGCAACTAAATTGTATTGCTCCACGGTTATATAACAGTATCCCGACTAATGACATCAACAAAATTATAAATTTACCTACCAATCGTTTTAAAAAATACATTGTCAATTGGCTCCAAAATCTTGATTATATACAGACTGAAAATCTTTTCATTACTATTAAATAAATGCTTGCAACAAAATCAATCACTCATGCACACTCACGCAAACATAGGTACACACAAGCACACACACACACTCACACTCACACACACACACACACACACACACACAATGTCCATCGGCCCAAATCATATTCTTTTATTTTCTTAATCATTTACTTTGTATTCTTTCATCATTAGTCACTGAAATTTATTTTGTTAACTTGCCAAATATAATGTAATATGGAATTTGTAAGGGAAGGCACTGCCTTCTGAGATACAGGTAATTACCTAGTTCAGAAGGCAGAGCAATATTGTAATGTTATATTTGAAGTTGCTAATAAATTTTATTTTATTTTATTTTATTTTTATTTTTTTATGTATGCTTAAATCTTTAAAACTATGCAACGGATTTTGATGCGGTTTTTTTTAATAGATAGAGTGATTCAAGAGGAAGGTTTTAGTATATAATTTATTATGTTTTAGACAAAGCGGGCGAAGCCGCGGGCGGAAAGCTAGTGGAGAATAAAAAAAAGTGTAATTTATAAGAGGGGACATATTTTATAGTTTCAATTAATGTTTGACTGTAGGATTATTCTTAACATTTTATTTTCCATTACAGCGGCCGTATCATCGGGCCGTCTTGTACCCGAAACCAGCGTAGACCCCGCCCAACCACAAGGACCCTGGCAAGTTGGCAAATTGTACAAGTATGATGTCGAATCGCACACCCTCGCTTATATGCCTGAAAGTGCAAGCACTGGCGGATCGTACCGAGCACGCTTCATCATACGAGCCAAGCCCGCTGGAAAACTAGAGGCCAGGCTCGAAAACCCAGAACATGCTCTGGTTCACCAACAATTGAAACGACACGAACCCTTGCCAGAGGAACTCAACTACCAACCGGTCCTCAACTTGGACAAGCCCTTCGAAATCAACGTCGAAGGCGGCAGAGTTGTTTCCCTCAGCCTCCCATCGGGCCTGACTCTCGCATACGAAAACTTGCTGAAAGGTCTCATTGGAGCACTTCAAGTTGATCTATCTACCTATCGCAACATTCACTCGTCGTATGACACCTTCGACAATGAGAACAAGCAAGGCCAGTTTAGAAAGATGGAAACTGACGTCACTGGTGATTGCGAAACTTTATACGTTGTGTCACCAGTTGCTTCTGAATGGAGACGCGAGCTCCCCATGTTTGCAAAGAATGAAGACCCTATTGAAGTAACCAAGAGCAAAAGCTACGGTCACTGCCGCCACCGCGTGGACTACCACTATGGTGTTCCTGAAGGAGCAGAATGGACTGGTACCGCTCATTCCACTAAGGAAGACCAACTTATCAAACGAGCTACTGTTTCCCGTTATCTTATGGGCAAAAATGGTCCCATTTATAAAGCCGAAACAACAAGCACAGTTAATGTCAACCCACACATGTACGGTAAACAACAAGCCGAAGTACACAGCAAGATCAGCGTGCAATTAGTTGGATGGGAAGATGACAATCAACCCGAATGGGAAAAACCTGAAGGTGGTCGGGAAATTATGAATTTGTTGTATTCTTTAACTCCAAAGCAAGTAGCCATTGACGACACATCATCTTCGTCAGAATCTCGGGAGAGCTCAGAATCACGCGTTGAACAGTCCTCAAGAGTGCGCCGTTCCGCAAAACCCAAAAATTCCATCGTTGCTATTAATAAAATCATAATTAAAAAGCGCAGTGAAGAAGATTCGAGCTCCCAAAGTTCAAGCTCTAGCGACTCAGACTCATCTTTTGTCAATGACGATGTTCCCAAAGTTAATGAACCAGCCTACTCTGCCTTGTATATGAATCCTCAACCCCGTGGTGACAAGAAACAAAATCCTATGAATGCACAAAAATTAGTGCAAGAAATGGCGCAACAATTACAAAACCCCAATAACATGCCTAAAGCTGATTTCTTAACTAAATTCAATATTCTGGTCCGCCTTATCTCTTCAATGAGTTACGGTCAACTCACTCAAACGAGTCGCAGTATTGAAATCGGAAAATCCAGCGATGATGTGATGAAAGCTGATATGTGGAGAATATACCGCGACGCAGTTGCACAATCCGGTACGCTGCCCGCTTTCCAATTGATAAGAACATGGATACAAGAGAAGAAAATTGAAAGGGAAGAAGCGGCTGAAGTAGTCGCTGTATTACCAAGGACTCTTCGTTACCCAACCAAGGACGCTATGATACAATTCTTCGATTTGGCTTTAAGCCCAGAAGTTAAAGACCAAATGTTCCTTAACACTACAGCGCTGATTGCCGCGAGCAAATTTATTCACATGGGACAAGTTGATAACAGAACTGCCCATCAATATTACCCGACACATATGTATGGACGTCTGTCAAACCGCCACGACCGCTTCGTCTTAGATACTATTCTACCCCGTCTTAGCGCGGAACTTAAAACAGCGATAGAACAAGAAGATAGCCACAAGGCACAAGTCTTCATTAAGTCTATTGGAATCTTAGGTCACCGTGAAATATTAAATGTGTTCGCACCTTATTTGGAAGGCAAAGTTCCAGCTTCTACATTCCTCAGGACACAGATGGTTGATTCTTTGAGATATTTGGCAAGGGAGAAGGACCGATACGTCCGAGCAGCACTCTATAGCATTCTTAGAAATACAGCCGAACCTTATGAAGTTAGGGTAGCCGCTGTTCAAAATATTTTCATGACTCATCCCACAAGCGCAATGTGGCAAGCTATGGCTGAAATGACCAAGAACGATCCTAGTGTAGAAGTTCGAGCTGTGATTAAATCAGGAATTGAATATGCTGCAGAATTACGCCACCCTAGATACTTTGAACTGTAAGTATTATTTTAAATAAATTAATTTATTATCAAGAACATCATAGTTCCACTTGTTAGTGATTTCTTAATTACTATGTTAGTACATTACATTACTAAATTATTACATTACATTTAAAATCGAATTTCATATTAGTATGATATTAATTTCTAATGAAATATTTATTTTCAGTGCTCGATCTGCTCAAGCTGTGAAGGATATGGTAACAAGCGAAGAATTCGGTGCCGAATATTCAACAAAGGCAATGAGATCATATGACAGAGACGACGATGTCGGTGTTTTGGGCGTTTGGTCCAGCATTGGCGGAGACGACAGCTTGCTGCCTAAATCTGCTAGATATTCATGGAATAGTAGAATAAGCGGATGGTTCAAGGAATCAACAGTAAGTTAATCCTACTAATATTAAAAATTCGACGGTTTGTATCTTTGTTTGTTACTCTCCTACGAAAAACTACTGAACCGATTTTCATGAAATTTGACACAAACACTTATAGAGTTTAACTAAGACTAACACATAGCATAGTTTTTATCTTGAAAAGACACGGGAACGGAAACTATGCGGGTTTTTCTTTGACTATGCGGGCGAAACTGCTAGCGAAGAACATCTATAGCATCAAATAAAATTTAATATACACATATTAAATACTAAAACTTTATGTATTTTCAGATCTCAACTACATGGTCGAGTTGGCAACCTTTCATTAACTTCTATCGCGAGTTCATTAACAAGGTAACACGTCAAACAAAGTCTCAGGCGTCGCATAAATATTCTGCTGATAAAATCTACAACATGTTCAACAATAAATATGAGAACGAGAAACGACAACCTGCAGAAGCTTCATTTTATCTAGATTTAATGAACCAGCAAAGATTATTTGCACTCAGCGAAGAAGACATTAAACAGTGGCCACAACAGTGGAAGAACCTCCTTATGGATTTCAGCAACGGTATGGAAGGCCATTACACTAAAGTCTTGAACAAGAACCAAGTATCAATAATGTTCCCTCTTGCTTCTGGTATGCCTTTCATCTTCAAATATAAACAGCCAGCAGTTATTCATGTTCAAACAAAAACAAATGGCCTGGCTAGTTTCCTTAACAACGGAGACTTCAACAACAAAATGGACCATGAAATTATCCTCACATACGCAGAAAACCACGACGGTAGCGTCGGTTTCTTAGACACGATTTCCAACCAATGGGCCGGTGTCGGTGTTGTAGGAAAGATTCAAGTGAACTTACCATTCAAAATACAATATGAAATGAAATCAGGAGAATTCAAATTTATCGTCTCACCACTTCTACCTGACCAAGATACAAATGTTCTTCACTACAGTATCTGGCCATACAGCGCAAGCCAGAAGAAAGACTCGCTTGTTCCTATTTCTCAAGATCCATCGACTAAACTGATCAACCGAGACACCAAAACAATCGCAGTAGATTATAAATTTGGCCAACAGATTGGTGTTCAATTCCAGATTAATGGATACTCATATTCAAATGATTATAGAAATGTTATCAACATGCTCCTTAAGCGCGATCCCCTATCTTATATCGTGGCACCTTTCAACCAAGTTGATCTTGCCCAAACTCACTTTAACTTGCGCTATTTAGGAAAGCAATCTAAATCCAAGAGTATGACAATAACAGCAGCTGTTGGTAAGTAGAAAACTTCATTATTATTACAATTGCTATAATGGCATTTTCTGATATTTATGATTCATAAAAATATCTTATTTCCAGACACTGTATACAATCAAAAGGTGGAGGGACAATTACCTGCTGTGGCCGCTGACATTTCGGATACAACACCAAACAGCCCCGCTAGAAGAGACGCAATTCTTAAGCAAATCGTCGCTGGCATTAATAAGGCACGTGCTTACGTTTTGGACCTCAGTGCATCCTTCGATGGCGCGCAAAAATTGGAATATGTAATGACATCTGCTATTAGCAGCAGCGAGGTTGATCCTAAAGTACACTTCGCCGTATTCGCTGGCAGAAACTCCGAACAATTCGGCAACTGGCAAATAAACACGGTCGGAAAATTGAACAGACCGATTTCAACCACCTTCAATTACGCTGAAGCCCTTAAGCAGGAGTTCGAGATGCCTTTTGAAGCTGACATTCGTTACGGACCTAAAGAAAATATTCATATCCAGGCCACCGCTGAACGATCTGCGAAATACTTGGAAGAGCTGCAAAGATATTATCTTTCCCAACAGTGCCTTGAAGAAATTGCGAGCAACAACTATTACCAACCAGCTTGCCACGAGATGCTTATAAGGGCACAAACTCCAGATACCTACAGATTCTCAGTATCTTACAATGTCAACCCAACAGTCAGAAATGCCGCTTATCAAGTATACAGAATTGTCAAGAGTTTAGCACTCTGGCAAGTCGAAGATAACCCTCTGAAGCCATCACCTGAGGGAAAACTTGAATTAATGTTCGACCTTTCGTATCTGACAAAAACAATGAACATGGGTGTAAATTCTCGGTATGGAGAGCTGAGAATTAAGAACATCGCTCTCCCCTGGGCTACTTACCCTGTCTTATCTGCCTACGGACCAATGACACCTCTTGAAACGGCCCTTAACCACTTTACCAAGAACCAATACCAACGTAAGTATTTAAAAAATAATAAAATAGTTGTTATGTAAAATTTTAATAGAACGATATTATTTAAAAAGTTAAGGCAACCGAAAATAAAATATTGGAACTAAATAACAAACGTGAATAAATTCAAAATGTTGTTTTTGTCAAATAAACAACGGTACTTACATACATTCATTTTATTGCAGCTTACTGCTCCGTGGATGGTTCAAGAGTGAGAACCTTCAGCAACCGCAGATACAACTACAGCGTATCCCGCAGCTGGCATGTGGTCTACTCGAGCAAGGCTGATAACTACGACGATTACGTCGTCTTAGTTCGCAGACCAACCCCGAAGACACAAGAAGTGTACATTTCTTACAGGTAACTATCGTATTTCTGTAAATAAAATAAAATATGTAATTCGTTTTTAAACTTTGCCCAATTTATCGAAAAATGTAGATTCTATTCATCTTGGAAACTAGATATTATCCATACTAATATTATAAATGCGAAAGTAACTCTGTCTGTCTGTCTGTTACTCAATCACGCCTAAACTACTTAACCAATTTAAATGAAATTTGGTATGGAGATATTTTGATACCCGAGAAAGGACATAGGCTACCTTTTATTGCGAAATATGTACCACGGGCGAAGCCGGGGCGGACCTCTATTTTTCGATAATTTAATAATAATCTGTTACCTCGTCCTCGCAGGGCACACAATGGCAACGATTTGGAGATTGAAATCAAACCAAGTGCTGAAGGATCCAGTAACTACAACGTTGAAGTAGCAACAAACAGCAAGAAGGTATCGGAAGGCGACTTCACCACTTACTGGGACGAAAAAGATGCTTCCCCTCTTCTCGAATACTTCGTTCAACACGACGGAGTTCTTATGATCTATGTTAAACGCGACCGCCTTAGGATCATGTATGATGCTCAGAGACTCGTAGTTCTGCCGACAGAAGGCCGTGGAAATAGCAGAGGCATCTGTGGATTTATGACCGGTGACCCTCGCGATGACTACATGACTCCTTACGGTCTTGTGGACACACCCGAGCATTTTGCGGCTTCATACGCTTTGAATGATGAAAACAGCGAGCCAAAGACCCAGCAATGGCAGGCACAAGCTAAACAGAGGGCGTACTGGCCACAGAATCGATACACCTCAATCCTACGGTCTGATGCGAGCTGGCAATCAGCTATGCAATCTGACGCCTCCGAAGATAAATGGGATGACAGCAATGTGTACGTGTCCAGAAGCTACTTGAAGAAGAAGGGAGCGTGCAAGGTGCAAAAACAAGTCCAGTATTACGAAAACTACGCGGAGATTTGCATCACAACTAAACCTATGCCAGCTTGCCAATCCAACTGTAATGCTGAAGGTTTCAAAATTCAAGCAGCTCAAGTAGTATGCAGACCGAAATTAGACCAGCAATTCATCACATACAGGGACCAGATTAGATTAGGACAGAACCCTAAGGTATCTGGTGTACCTCAAGCCAGACAATACAGAGTGCCCTCTACCTGTACTGTACAAGCATAAACTAAACAGATTGATCATAGAAATGGACAAAGTAAAAATGACATGGCATGAAATGGACTGATTCTATATAATTTTATAAATTCGTATAGTATTTTAAACAGTTTGGATATGTATATTATTGTATTTATGCGTAGAAAACGAATATTATTTTGTAAATATTTATTGTTTATGTATTTATCTATTCTTGATTTATATCGCTATAGTATTATTATAAATACCTACCTAGGATAGAAATAAGAAGCAAATATAAAAAAGCAAAAAAACAGAAATTGTATATTGTAGTAATAATGATATCAAAAAGCCTTAAATATTATACATATGTACATTGTACCTACATATATTATTTAAGGCTAGTAATGTTTATTGCTAAAGTACCTACTTATAAAATGAATTAAATTATTGCAATAAAGTGATATCATTTGATAATAAAATATAAACAACGTATTTTCTTTCTTACCTCCATTCCATCTCACTTTTTAAACATTTCTTTAACTCTAACTTTGTGTTACAGACAAAAATTTGTAAAAATACAATGAAAAATCATTGAAAAATACACTGAAAATTAAAAGTCAGTTCTAAGTCTGTGGTTCTAACTTCTAATCTTCAATGGCGGCGCTTATCATTCCCTCTCGCTCACACACGGCCGTACGGTATGCAAAAAAAAATGGAAAAATAAAATCACTAAAATGCTCAGAGGAATAACTAAAATGTATTTGATTTTCCCTATAATAGTTTTTATCATAAATTTACAATGACAATTATGCATTTGCGAAAGTAAATAATGTTTTATTGGAATTTGACAAAATATGTTCTTTGGGAAAAGTTGTTCAGTTTTATGGGCTCATTACAAAATAATATTATGGGTATTTTGTTACATTCTGTACCGTCAAATGTGGCTACTTGACCTTTACTTGGCAACTTGACCAC
>CAJQZN010035300.1:0-25388 GCA_907164685.1 Colias eurytheme | reverse complement strand
TCTATCAACACTTAACCTAGGTTGATGTATATAATTACTACTACATACTACTACTACTACTATACTTAAATCATTGCTTTATTTAACATGTGTACCTATCTTATATGTTTTTCTCTTTTCTTTTTCTTTTCTTCGTGTGTGTTAAATAAAGAATTTTGTATTGTATTGTATTGTATTGCTTTCTGGCATATAAATCTCAATCTTCCACAAATATTCAATAAAAGGAACCTTAGTTTTAATGTTCACTGTCGTTGATATTATTATATTTATTTTACTCTTAAAATAAAAAATGTAGAATTTCCAAATTAAATTCTTATCTATATATAAAATTCTCGTGTCACAATGTTAGTCTGCATACTCCTCCGAAACGGGTGGACCGATTCTCATGAAATTTTCTGTGCATATCGGGTAAGTCTGAGAATCGGCCAACATCTATTTTTCATATGTACCACGGACGAAGCCGGGGCGGACCGCTAGTGTTTGTATAAAAAGTAGGCTTCATAGCATATTGTTGAACAGTATGTATCTAATAATTTTCACCTATTAATATATAATCTTAATATATTCTGTGTTATATCTTCCACATAAAAATTGGTGCGTGCCTGTAATCTCAAAAGCAACTGCGCGCTCTTATATCCCCACATAACCCGAAAAACACATTAAAACATTTACATAAAACCTTCATTTCCGCAAAGTAAAAACGTTTATAATATCGTATTTTATCACCGTATCATATTTTGCGTAAAGCCAGTATCGGAGAGAATGCAGGATATTAAAGTTTTCAGTGTATATCGAATTTCCCTCTATCCATATCCTAGCAAAATATGCTCGCTTTCATCAAATTTAAATCTACTTTACTGAACAACGGATGTAGTACCTAAATAATGTGTGTATAAAATTATTTTTATGTAGAGCGTATACTTCCAGTAAAACACTTCATGGGTTGGATTCTAATTTGATATTATTGATGTTTTGAAGACAGAGAGTATCAATAATTAATTTTGTTCATTATCCTTTTGTGCAGTTATAATATTATACAACTGTGAAATGTGACAATGTTCGTTATGCTACTAATATTTTAAAGCTAACTCGAGTTTGTTTGTTTGAACAAACTTATTACTATACTATTTTTATACTCCATAAGGACATTTTTATAGACTAAAAACTAACTATGTATTAGTATTATTTATCTACTCCCTTTTGACAATTCGCAAATTGTAAAGCATCTACCGGGAGAGATTCCTGTTTGTCCAAAAACAGTTTTACGTTTTAACGGCTGTTCCCACTCCTAGTATAGTTGTTGTCCATAAAACAAAAATTGCAATATTGTATGGTAAAATCTGCGTGAATTCTGAAGCTAAATAAAAATTTAACTAGATGGTTAGAAATTGAGAAAATCGTTTCTTATCCAACTAACTTATTTAAAATATTTAGATTGGTTACTAAGGATAACGCGAAGAAAGTCGCGGGCTGAAAGTTAGAAAAAACATAGCAAAAATAAAATAAACAATAAAAAAAATACAAAGCTTTAATTTCTACATTACATTCTTAAGAATGTAGCTGGAAACGGTACACAGGAAGAGAATTAAATAAATGCAGTGTGGAGAAACAAAGAATTCCTTAGTTAAAGCGTTTCCTTCGTTATTTCAAGTTTAATTTAATTTTAAAATAATTATTCCATCCCTGTTGTGCACGTCTTCGCTTACGTTTCTGTGCGAAACAAGGTTTTTATCTTGTGTTCGCTTGTCTCCGTTTCAATGAAATAGTGCGGCAAAATTAAATTGTACTTGACTATTGAGATAATATTACTACGTATGGAGGAGACACCACGAACAAAATCTGTGCGCCATTTTTTTGCTCTAACTAAGTTTTAAAAATTATTATCTAGTTAGGTACTTACCGATGAAAGTTATTCCTTTGCACTTTTCCGTATTATTTGTGCAATATCGTAACACACACGAAGGCATATTTGATGCGTTTCACTTTAAAACCATTAAAAAAAAAGTATGTTGAGCGTGGAACATTAGTGGTGTAGGCGGTGTCGTCTCCATATTAATAATATCTCAATGTACTTGACATGATATTTCAACTGTTTTTTTAAAGTTTACCTGACCTATAGAACCTCACCTTTAATTATTCTTACAGATTTAGTAAGTAATAGGAAAGTTTGTATATAGTAGAGCCTAGAGCCCGTGGTTTTACTTCTTTGGTACCCTGGTAAAAAGAAGCTTATATTCTATTCCAGAAGATCTATGTGTGTGTTTAATCGTAAGGTACATATTACACGAATCCTTTTAGGAGTTGATCTTGGTTATAAATATATAGTAATAAGCAAAATAGCGTAAGATAGATTTGATGAAAAAAATTCCTACTCACATGATAGGCACTGTAGGTAACGTGTATTCATATACGAAATACAGACACGAAAAATTTACTCGAACATCAACTAAAACATTATAAAATAGATTTTTATATTTCTGCACAATCTAGAAACTGGACGTGACAAGCAACACTACTACAATGTAATCTGTATTATGAAGCACTTCAATTGCATCTAAGATGCATAATATTTGGTATTTTTTCTATAGAATTATAGTCAAGTAAGATAGAAAATAAGAGATTATTTTCAGCTGAATTATGTGCCACCAGGATCACACATTATCATGATATTGAAGTAATCAAATCTATATATCTGTGGTATCTGGGAGACACCTGTTAACTCCAAAAAGTTAAATTTTCAGGAGAAGCAATTTAACATATTATTGGCTGCTAAAAATCGGATATAAGATATAAATGATGAATGAGATGAATTATGTCATATTATAATGAAATATCATATATTAACCCTTTTTTTGCTTGTACAGTTTACAAAATTGACGCAGTAGTTTAGCGAATAATGTGACTTATCAGATTATAACAAAAAAAAAAATATTGCAGTGGAATGGACTTATCTCAAAATGAGCAAAATAAAAATAATGATTATTTCATTGCTATTCATTTAATTAAAACAATTTTACGTTATTTTGTTATATTTCTTTATTTATAAGTTAATTTCACAATGGAATCACTCTTATGGCTAATTTTAATAAAAGTATGGACTTAACAGGAGTGTACATGCAACGAAAAATTTAAATAAAGGCACATATCAAATAAATACCAAAACAAAAGAATCACTCATTTGGATACTAATCATAATCTTCTTCGCTATCTGAGTAGTTTTCCAAAACAGAAGCTGATTGGTTTAAATTAGAATAGAAATCGCGTTATACTGGATCAATGAATTGCATAAGATCCATTAAATCTTTAAACTTTTTGGTTAAAGATTTAATGGATCAATCGCCAATCCTCCGACATATGCCTGTTCAGGGAGTAATGTTTCTAAACAAAATATACTTTGCCTTCCTCTTCTTTTCATTGAAAATGTCCTAAAAGGCTCTGATTTCTCCAATGAATACTTAAAACTTACTTCCGGTGATTTTTTTTCAAATTTTAGCCAGAAAATACTTTTCCAAGCAAAAGATTGTTTTGAAATGTCAATATTTTTTTTGACAAAATTCTTAGTAGTTTCGAAAAACCGTAAAATTCGGTTTGTGTCATAAATTTCACCGAGAAATTTTTGCTTGTCATTTTTATAACATTCAACTGCAATATTTGGGTTGTACCTACTCTATAACAAATCTTTCTATCAACGCATGATCACCGTCACACTCTAATAAAATGAGTGTGACCTGGCACGAGAAACTTGTGGTGGATTTCGGTAGATTTTTGAGCCAATGCAATACAATACATAACAGGTAATATACAGGGTGGTTCTAAATTACGTTGACAAATTTGAAAATAATAAATTTAAAAAATGGGACATGCTGCGTTGCTTTTCTTTTTTAATTATTATTTTCACATGATTTGGCGCCAACTTAAAGTGATTTGTGAAGAGAATAAATTAAAAATTAGTAATTTTTTGCAATAATATCCTTATATGGTAAGCGGCAGTGCGAGATACTGCGACTTTAATACGATGTGCTTGGCCATCTTGGTGATCGTCCGGGAAGAGGCAGAAAAAGAACTCTGAGGACGCCTAGGCTTCGACATATCGTCAAACAAAGATTGACCCGCAATCCACAAGCCAAGGTAAGAAAAATGGCTCGAGATTTAGGTGTAAGTCTTTCAACGTTGCAACGAGTTGTTAAAAATGAGCTCAAGTTAACAGCATACAAGCTGCGAAAAGCGCAGCGGTTGGGTGATAAAGATAAAAAATACTCCTTGAAATAATATGTCGCTTACTGAAAGCGCGCTCCGCTGGTGAAGCATGGAAAAATATTTTTTTCACAGATGAAGAAATTTTTCCGATTGAACAGTCTCATAACCGCCATAACGATAGAGTTTACTCTCCTAGTCACCCCGGAGCCACATCATTTATCCCCCATCGGCAAAATGGTGGTTATTTTGAAAATAAATAGATATTTACATTAAAATAACACTGTATTTTAATTATTTAGTAGTCACCGTTATATATACCAAATTGGAAATATAAATCCAAATCTGATAAGTTGCAATAATTAACATGTAGGTATCTCATGTTTTTGGTACATACGCGGTAACTGGGACTTAACAAGTTTTAGTCCATAGGCATAAAGCTTGGAATTAACATTTATGTACTTGTTATATTAGTTATCAGGTTTGGCATCAAAAGTTACTATGCTATATTAATGATAATTATAATATATCTTGATTGTAGCAAAACATCTTGGATTTAACAGGAGTGTACATTTTTTTTTCATTTACTTCCCGTGGACGTAGAGATATCACGCCTGGATCAAAAAAATCTGCGCTTTCTGTACTTATCAAACATGTATCTAATAAAATTTTGCCAAAAATGGAGTTAACATGTGTCTCCCAGATGCCACAGATATAAAAATGAATCGCAAAATGTTTTAGTGCTTACCAACATGTGCTTGTACATAACTCGAGAACGGTTGAACCGATTTCGTTAATTCTTTATTTTTTATAATATTCCTTGAAGTACGAGAAGGGTTCTTTAGGAGAGAAAACGTAAACATGTACCATGGGTGAAGCCGGGGTGGACAGCTAGTTTTTTTTTTATAAAAGTGAGAAATTGTTTCTATAGGTTTGGATATTAAGAATAATGAAGGAAACATAAAGAAAAATTATAGTTTCTACACTTTATAGTCTACACTAATATTATAAAGAGGAAAACTTTGTTTGTTTGTTTGATTGTAATGAATAGGCTCATAAACTACTGGACCGATTTTAAAAATTCTTTCACCATTCGAAAGCTACATTATCCACGAGTAACATAGGCTAGGTTTTATCCCGGAAATCCCACGGGAACGGGAACTATGCGGGTTTTCCTTTGCAAACGCGGGCGAAGCCGCGGGCGGAAATCTAGTATGTTATAAAGTAGTGCATTTACCGCTAGTTTTTGTTAAAAAAGTGAATATAGAAATTGTTTCTGTATGGTTGTATATTAAGGATAACAATGAAGGAAACATAAAGAAAATTGATAGAACTTCTACATTTTATAGTATTTGGTAAAGTAGGGCATTTACCACACCCTGTTTCCCGATGTCAGCATTTTTAGCTTTTGCAAGTAAACAAATTGTATATTCTATCGGTAACATTGAAAATTACGGCGCGTTTTATTGAAAATATGCCTGTCAATAAAGTTTTTTTCTACTAAAAGGAAACAGACAAAGAATTAATTTCGTCGATGCTTTCAGTGATGTTCTGTAGGTACACTTACGAGTAGTTGCTCTATGTTCCTCTGAGGTTGGGCAAATACAACCTAAAAAACTTTTATTACCTATCATATTTGGGGATTTTAAAAGAAAAGAATATTATAATAATGTTTAGATGTATGTCTAACTGGCGTTATATGGAGAACCACGTTTTTCTTAATATTTTTTCTATATTCTTATTCACGATAAGCATGCATTAGTGTTGTAGTTCCTACGTCCAAAACAATAATAAGAAATGCATGTAAACCGGACAATCTGATTTATTTTTTCTTCAATAGTTACAGCATAAATGCTCTACGTATCTCTACGAACCTACGAGACAAATTTTAATTTTCATTTATATTGCATTTTGTGCTCTACGATTTAGGTGATAATATTATAATTTTAACTATTTTCAATGTAATTGAAATATCGAAAGAAACTGAAACTTTACTATTTTGTTATCTAGGTTCAAATTTGTAGAGCCCGTCGACATACATTTAAGTGGCAAATTGGTAAAGTAAAAAAAAGACGTGTGGCACTCGGGGACTGCCGCGGTAAAGCTATTGCATAGCATGCCTTCAAGCCACACCCCCGAGCCCGTCGGAGTGGGGAGCGTGAGGTTTTTTCGTTACGGAATTTCTCGATTCGGTCCCGGCCGCGCTCAAGGCCCGCGATGGAAGCTATGCAATAGCTTAAAAAAAACAAATTTCGTATTAGTCTTTATTTACATTTTCACCAAAAGTGAAAATAAACGAATCTTTAACTTTCTAAGGTGACAATGGTTTGTCCCTCTCTTCCATTTTCTTCTTCAAAGCGAATAACTTTTTGTACTCCTTCGCCAGTCTGTTTGGAGAGTACTCCACAGGATCTGACTTGAAGAACCCTGGTCCAGCTTCCACGTGCGGTCGGAGGATTGTTCTTCTGAGGATATTCCAAGCTGGTATCTGAATAAATAGATACATAATGTATGTAGTTAGGATAAATGTTATGAAGATCGATCTTTGGCAAGATTGAAAGATACCAAAATCGTCGCCTTACTCTATGACGTGACGGTATTGCCATGACGAGATATTGAAATTGTTTGAGTTAGATTTGTACACTGGATGGGTTTTTAGTAAAATCAATTATACTTAGTTGCTCTATTACTATAATAAAATATGATAATCTACTTGATAAAGATGAAGTCCCTTTGTAAAAAGTTTTTCAAAATCGGTCTAGGTGTTTTGAGTTGTGTTGTCTAACAATAAATCATATCGACTTTCATTATAAAATGTGAATGTGAATAATATTTTATGCTTGTGGTGTGTGTGTTTGGAGCTCTGTCTCAAATAATTTTCTTTCCGAATCTTCAAACTTAAATCAGCGGTTCGTATCACAGATAAAAAATACGTATCGAATGTTAGATATTGCCATAACACTATCGAGCCACAATATGGACTTAATTTACCAACAAATGGGTATAGCAAGCAGTCACACTGGGAAAGCGATAGACGATAAACAGTATTATCTACACAAAATTTTACCAGCTTATACAAATCCATCGGATCATTTCCCCGAGGCACCAACACAGTGCCTCCCACGGGAGCTTTAAGAGGAATGACTTCACTCTGTGTTATTGCTGTTATTGCTATGATTCCCAGTGTTGCCAGCATCGTGCGCATTTTATATTCCCGCGTTGCCAGCTGTTTGACAATGGCGTAAAATTTTATTGTCGCTTCATGGTCGTAATAATAACTGTTTTGTGAAGATTAGGTTGTTAGATGCTTGGAAATATCGCAATTCTGAAAATAACAAACATCAATTGTTGTTCTTATTTATGATTTGTTAGGTACCTAACTTTATTTATAATATTTTAGAATTAAACGATTGGAATCGACCATATTACCTAGACTTAAATACGCGTGATCTGATGGAATATCGCATTTATAATTTGAGTTCCACTTCAAAATGAATTCAGAGTTACAAGGGTTTTGTCTTTGACTATGGGACCCTAAAAAGTGTAAGTCTAATATTCCCGTAGCCTACACGAGACACTTCACTTTGCCGCCGATTTCTAAAACTTGTCAACAATATTCACATTTTGTTTCCCAGTATTCTCTAGTGTGTTTTACGATAAAAGAAAGTTTTAAACACTTGGTTTTACGACAGTTTTAACAATAAATTATTCAAACAGACATAATATCTGTGATGTGTGATGTGTCTGTGAGGGATACAAGTACTGAATAAATAATTATATAAACATAAAAAATTACAATAAATCATTTATTTATAACTATTAACAAACTCTATAATATAATAGTATTTATCTCATCATCATCATCATCATCATCATCAGCCCATATACGTTCCCACTGCTGGGACACGGGCCTCCTATGAGGGTACAGGCCATAATCCACCACGCTGGCCAAGTGCGGGTTGGCGGATGACACATATCGTCGAACTTTTGAATCTTCGACATGTCGGTTTCCTCACGATGTTTTCTATCACCGTTCGAACATAGGTGATATTACAACATGCGCAGATAAATTGAAAAATCAATTTATTTCCTGCGCGCTCGCCCGGTCTCGAACCCCGGACTTATCGATTCGAAGTCCGAGGTCTCACCACTGAGCCATCACTGCTCGGTATTTATCTATGTAGAGTTTCCTCGTTACTTACTACACTAATATCTTCTGGATCTTAGTGCTTCCATGATACATTGATATATTTTTTAATAATTTATATTGGAATTAATTATGAAAAGAAAATTATGTTGATATGACATTCATCAAAGGATATTATGATGTCAATTTTACGGCTTCTTCAATTTAAATTTATCTGGAACCCTAGAGAAAAATGTATAAACCTTTTGAATAAAATGCGAACATGGAAATCATAATTATGTGATCAGAGTATTTTGAGGTTGATTAAAATATTGCTTTGTGGGTAGTTAGAAGAAATTTCATATATTTTTATTTCTCTCATTGAAATAAATTTTTGAAGTGAAACTTCTTTAAGCGCGTTAAGAGTTAAATTTAAAGGTCGCGTCATGGCAATACCGTCTCATCATGGAGTAAGGGGACAATTTTGGTAACTTTGAATCTTGCCAAAGAAATTTCACTTCTGACACGTGTAGGTACTCGGCACACACGCTATTTTTTGATATGTGATAAAGATGTGAATCTTAACTATAATAATATACCTACACTGCCCAGGGCTGTATATCTATAGTGCAGTCATGGGCAGGCTGGTGTTCCACAACACAGTAAAGATCTCAAAAGGGCCTCTGCGTGTTGGATCCGTGTCCCCACGTAAGCCTCCCAAAGGACCGGGTACCTTCCTTAAGATGGTACCCGATTATTATGGAATTGAGATACATAATACAATTATTATTAATTATTTGCAAATAAACAATAAGTTACCTAATATACCGAATTGATCCTTCAATAGAAATCACACAACTCAAAATAAAACTAGCGTTGGACTAGCAATCTGCATAAAGTTGTCATATTTAAAATGGCGATTTTATCTTTTAATTAAAAAGTCAATATCGTATCCATGATCTTAAAATTGATTCATCATTTCCATTTAGTCGGATATTTCACGGTTCGTGAAGCCGCTCGTTTTACTTTATTCAATTTCTATAGAAAAATAATGTAATCTCAGAAAATCTAACTTTCATGCAATTGAGCTTCAGTTAACATAAAATATTTTTTTAGCTAACTAATAGTACCTATTCTATTAGTTAGCTAAAAAATCACATTATCACATTTTGTAGTTGTTATTATATTAATAATAGAAAATTTACAAAAGAATTAACAAAAGCAAACATATCTCTAATGCATGTTTAAGCTTTTTCTTCGTCGTTTATTTTTCGGTAAACGGACATACATAAAGTAAATCAAACAATGAATTCCATAGATTCTGAAAATTCAGTTACAAAATAATGTATCCGATTTTCAGGACCATTATTATCTACTAGCTGTTCCCCGCGGTTTCACCCGCATTGCTCCGTTCCCGTTGGTCTTAGCGTGATGATATACATAAATAGCCTATAGCCTTCCTTGATAAATGGGCTATCTAACATCGAAAGAATTTTTCAAATCGGACCAGTAGTTCCTGAGATTAGCGCGTTCAAACAAACAAACAAACTCTTCAGCTTTATAATATTAGTATAGCTTAACTCTAGTTTTAGTAAAGAGTAAATTGAGTAGGTAACTTAAACCAATCCAAATAAATTACCATCACCCATAAAACCCTTTCGAAATGTATTCTATAAAAACACCTGAAAAGGCATCAGGATATCAATTACTGTTGTCAGTAGCGACGTACAACGCGTTGCATAAATCACCGGGAGCCGCAGTAAATTCACACAAAGTACCTTATAATGGCAAGAATAGCCAGCTCAAGCCTTATCCACAGCTGCCTTATCTACTTTCCTTTTAATGGCTTTTATAGTGCATATTTTGGTCTAATGTATGATCATGGTTTTGGGCATTGAGTTACTACGTACTAGAGAGGCCATCGCTACTGCACTTTTTCTAACACGAGTTAGAGTCAATCGTCTCAAACCATTTTTTTTTTGTCACATTGATTGGTTTTAATTGATAAGTTTATTCATATTTTTTTAATAAGATAAACAATATTTCGTTGTAACATTGATTGGTTTTAATTTATAAGTAAGTAATAATAGGCAGAATATTTGCAAATTGTATGACTCACTAGCCGCCCCGCGCCGCCGCCGCGCTTGTTGCACAGATTTTTTTCGTGGTGTCCTCTCTATAATAATACCTCAACGGTTTTGGGTAAGATTATTTAAATGGACAAGACGTTCATGTAGGTAGGTAAGTAGTTATGTAGTTAGATTACTTTTAAATAGAACCACTACATTTCAACGAAATAACTGAATAAATATAAGTTTATAGCAGACGATTTGAAATATCAAAATATAACATAAAATTAATAATAAAAATGTTGTGTGGTTTTATGAAACCACAGTAAAAGTGAAACTGTTCGAACGGTTCCGAATGTGTAGCGCATGTCGCGTGACGGTCGGCTGCCGAGTAGATACCTACGACGATGTAATAAAAGTTTCACTTTAAAAAATAAAAAAAATTACTTCGATCGGCAGACAAATTATTATTGAAAACCATTGAACAAACCTATGCTATTACAGCTGTTAATAGCTCAATGTTGAAAACATAAGATTGCGCTGATATTCGAATTTTTCGCTGTTATATTTAAAACGTTACATATTTTGTTTTAATATCTAAACTATTACATTGCATAAAAATTGTAGTTTTATTTTTAAAATTCAGTGGTTATTATAAATAAGATACAATTTTAACATTGAAAAACTTTTGAAAAACGTTCAGATTTACGTAGTTGGTGTACACGGAGTCGCTGAGACATTGACATTTGAATTTTGACAACTGACGGCCAATCGCAATCGGAGGAATAATCAAAATTTGAACTGTTGCCGGTTAATCAGTTAGAATTTTACAAACAATAAGGTTTTAATTATAAAAATGTCGATATTTCAAGGATTTCCTGACTTACCAAGTCCGAATGAAACTGCTTACTGTAAAATAAATGAAGTATATTGCTGTGCAAACAACCGATATGGAAATGTATCAACATTCACTAATACGGTAAGGTTATGTTCTTATTTTTTTGTTACCTTATCTGGATAGAATGATAATGACCTTTTACTTATTACAGGTAAACAATCACCCTAAAATAAACGTCACAAGGGACCTACACTACCACAGATTATCGGACGAAAATGTATCAATGTACATAAACGTTGAAGACACATTTCTCAAGAAAATATCAAGTGTTTGGTACAACCAGGGTTTTCTAGAAGCTCTCAGTGTGGCTGCAGACCCAACAACAAATCGTGAAAATAAAATCGTAGCTGTAACAGCGTCATATGCATTAAAAATCGCGAACATCTTTTCCACTTTTAGATACTTCTTACAACCTCATTTGAAGGATATAGGGCCTAAGATTGTGTCGAAATATTCTAGAACTCGCAACTGGGGTAGTTCTCCTGTGAAATGTATGGCTTGGCACCCACATACCACGAAAATTGCTATAGCAACAGCAGATGATGGAGTCCGGGTGTATAGTT
Organism: Colias eurytheme; assembly: GCA_907164685.1. Classification (NCBI taxonomy): domain Eukaryota; kingdom Metazoa; phylum Arthropoda; class Insecta; order Lepidoptera; family Pieridae; genus Colias; species Colias eurytheme. Next base: position 13,538 of record CAJQZN010035300.1, on the reverse strand, counting down.
CTGATGTGTCCTTTGTGTCGACTTTGAAGTGTAAATCGCAGTGTCATGTGTCCTCATTGAGCTGGAGACCTTATTCAGTATCAGAAATTGCAGTTGGATGTGAGCAGGGAGTGATTGTATGGACAGTGGACCCTAATTCTATGTTTACTAAACCGTCTTCGAGCAATGCTGTTGTGTTGAAAAGGTACAATTTTTTTATATATAACTCTAAAGACTGAAATTATTGTAATGCTTTATTAGAGGATTCAGAAATTATTGAATAAATAAGTCTATATATATTATTATTGTTAACTTTAAAGATGTACAGAATAGCTTTTTTTACGTTTTCTAACATTTTCATACAAAATGCAATAATGGCGGACAATTTTAAACATATTTATTGAATAATAGTATTTCAAATATACCAAGAATACATTATATCTGATCTCTATAACTTGTTACATTATTACAGTTAGGTTATTGTTTCCTTTGTATTTAAATTAGATCTTTAAAATTTTTCCTGTCTCATTGCAATAAAAAACACACTCAAGAAGTATTACTTCCAGATTTATTTTATTTATTAACTAGGTTTCCGCCCGCAGCTTCGCCCGCGCAGTCAAAGAAAAACCCGCATAGTTCCCGTTCCCGTGGGATTTCCGGGATTGCGTCATTTTCCCGGGATAAAAAGTAGATGTCCTTTCTCGGGTATCAAAATATCTCCACACCAAATTTCATGAAAATTGGTTCAGTAGTTTAGGCGTGATTGAGTAACAGACAGACAGAGTTACTTTCGCATTTATAATATTAGTATGGATTTATAATTACTTTCAGATCAGGTCACAGTCCAGTCACCGATGTGAGCTGGTCTCCCAATGGTGACCTTCTCATCAGCTGCTGCGGCGCAGACACCTCCATGCTAATCTGGGACGTTGCCATGGAAACGGCAGTACCATTACGAAGGGTGGCTGGTGGTGGAATTGTGTTTGCACGATGGTCGCTCAATGCAAGCAAGATATTTGCCGCTACATCATCTATTATATTTAGGTAAAGTATGGTGATTTATCTTATATTTAGTTGTTTCATTTCAGTTGCAAATATTTTATCATTTAATTAAAGAGAAGATAAACAATTCAAAATTTTAATGTTAGACTGGTAGTATATCTGGTGGCAAATTTCTTCAGCTCTGCCAAAAAATAACGTAATATTAGAATGACGTGCGCGCCAGTAGCGCAGGAATCTCCTCAACATTGCATTCAGCACTACAATTACTTGCCGCCTATACATAATTTAGGTACAAATTATTATACAATACTAGCTTTCCACCCGCGGCATCGCCCGCGCAGTCAAAGAAAATCCGCATAGTTCCCGTTCCCGTGGGATTTCCGGAATAAAACCTATCCTATGTCCCAGGGTAAAAAGTAGCCTATGTCCTTTCTCGGGTATCAAAATATCTCTATACAAAATTTCATGCAAATTGGTTCAGAAGTTAAGGGCGTGATTGAGTAACAGATAGACAGACACAGTTACTTTCGCATTTATAATATTAGTACCTATGGATTAAAATATAAATAGAGCTAAATCAATAACTATTCAGTTTTTTCTTGTTCCTATACAGGGTATGGGATACAAAGACATGGACGCCAGAGCGCTGGTGCGCGCGAGGTTGCCGCGTGGTCGCTGCGTGCTGGGGGCCGCAGGACATAGTGCTGTTTGCCGCTAAGGGAGAGCCTATTGTATATGCTTTGAGGAACAGTGGCTTGTTGAATGGTTAGTTTTATTTTTATATTATGTATACTGAGTATGGGATACAAAGCCGTGGGCGCTAAAGCGCTGATGCGCGCGATGTTGCCGCGTGGTCGCCGGAGCGCTGGTGTAAGCGAGGTTGCCGCGTGAACGCCGAAGTGCTATTGTTCGCGATGTTGCCGCGTGGTCGCTGGAGTTCTGGTGTTAGCGAGGTTGCCGCGTGGTTGCAAATACATATTGTATCAACCATGCACAATAACTTGAATAATAAACTGTCTGTTAACACATGCCATTGATATAATTGTACACCTACAATGTGATAATTAGACTATTGTTAACTTTGAACACATTTTACAGGAGCAAAAGACAGCAAAGCGCAACCAGTGCTTGATGTAACAAAAGTGGAATTGCCCTCTGGTGATTCTATCGGGGGCCCCATACTAGATATGTGCTGGGACCCCACAGGAAAATATCTTGTCTTACAGTTTGAAGAGTCCCACATTATAGCTGTGTTCTGCACTACACAGATGATGATGCAACTCAATGTTACACCTTGGTAAGCTATTTAAAAAATACCAAATAGTTCTTCCATTTTAAATTAAAACCTTTTTAGGATGAGCTCTTTAAACCTATGCAACTTCATATGAACTTAAAAGTAATATATGTATACTTGCAAAATATTTATTGCCGCAGTATGCTGTTAGCCTCTCTGGAAAAAAATTGCTATTTCCAACATAGCTTTTCATATTGAATCAGTAGTTCATGAGATTAGTGCGTTCAACTAAATAAATAAGCTTTATAATGTTAGCATAAATTATACACTTCATAAATTTTAAAAGTGTGTTGAGTTCATATTATAGAAATTGTCGTGTAATTATTGTCTATTGCTATTTATTAAACTTACTGCTATTTTTTTTTTCAGTTGCCTAATAAACGGCATAGACAACGAAGTGCCATCGACCATCGCGTTTCAACAGAATTTCAAAGATGGCGCCTGTCTCACTATAGCGTGGTCGAGCGGCAGAGTGCAACACTTTCCTATAGTTTATACTGACTCTTATTGATTAAATTAAATATAATAAGATGGAAAATGGACCTAATGAATGGAATTTTGTTTGTATCGGGTGTAAAATCCTTATGTTTGTGTTTTATTTAAAATTTTGGGAGAAAAGTTAGTCGAAAATAAAAAAAAAATTGTCGCGCAAATTACTGGAATAGATAATTTTGTATTTATTTGTAATCTTATTTATTTATTAAAGTTCATTTGAGATAACTATTCAATTAAAACAAAATTTCTGAATGTTTCTGTTAATCTATATTAATTGGATATTTTGTATCTGTGACTGTCATTTTTAATTGAAGATGTTACTGTAATATTAAGTATAATTTTGTAATAACAACTTGTATTTTTTTGTATGTAAGTTGAATTAATAAAAAAATAAAACTTTGGTCTCTGGGCCAATTACAAAAAATGTGATAATAAAAGCTGTTAATGATTCTAAGAAACTAAAGTGCATAAGAACGGTCAAATATTTATAATGGATGCTGTTATAATGATTCTAAGAATTATGCACTATAGAAGGGTCAAATGTTTGAAGGCAAGATTGAACTTTTTATGCTTAGAATGTGAACATGTGTAAACACAACATCTTATAGTCATGGCAATCATTTGTTTAACTTCAAAGTTGTATAAAACATGTTGCGGTGTTACATATTAATTCTCGTCATAAGAGCAGCATCTTTTAAAGTTTCAGCAACATTCTTGCGCATCATGAACAACACTCCTATTAATCAAATGTTGTCAAATTTAACTTAATATATATAACTTACGACATTATGTTGTTAATTGTTATAGTTTGTTTTTGAAGTGAAACTTCTTTAGGCGCGTTGAGAGTAAAATTACAAGGTCGTGTCATGACGATATCGTCACGTAATAGAGTAAGGTGACGATTTTGGTATCTGAATCTTGCCAAAGAAGTTTCACTTCTGACACGTGTGCTGAGCACACACTCTCTTTTTTGGTATGGTGGTATTTGTGGAGCGAAAACGAAGATTTTAATGTGAAACAAACAATTCTATAAAGCGAAAAATTATGTATATTTTTGTAAGATTCAATAATATTTATGTTGAAAGAAATAAATGGACTGATACAATACTAATCGTCTTTTATTAAAATGCTATCAAAAAATGGCGTCGTCCTAGTAACGGTAAAAATTGTATAGTTTTTGTCAAACTTCTTGCGTGTGCTTATAATTTCTCTTACATTATTTTTGTGGTTTATAATACGTCGTGGATTTCTTAATTTCAAAGAGTTTTTGTATTCATCGTCTAGTTTTAACTGCACTTTCACATAAATATCGTTTTCTTTATTTATGTCAATAAGGTATCCGCTTCGCCTTCCCCTATATTTTCCATTACAGAATCTGAATATAAGACAAATCCTTCCCAAAACATCTCTTTCCAAATTATCCAAATCAACCTTCAAATTAACATTAATATCAGCTTCTATAGGAGTTGCTTTTCTTTCGCTAACTGACTTTAATTCATTATTTATAGTTGTTTTTACGTTATTTCTTACCTCTGCTATTGTAGATTTAACATATTTAGATAATGCCTTTATATTTGCTTCTTTTATTTTATTCTTATCTAACTGAACGGATTGTGTTTGCTTCACAAATATTTCTATAATATTCTTTCCTACGATACCACAGCTCCCATTTATAGCATTAACTATAGATTGCTTTTCTAAATCATTGTCTGTATCTCTTAGATACATTTCTGCATAATTTCTAACTACGCTTACAACTGTTTCGTTTAGTAAGTTATAAAATTCAAACATAAAACTGTTGAGTTCATTAGAACATATTGCGAATTGTTGACAATTATGTCTGTTTAAATCTGTCTCTGAGTCGTAAATTAAATTCTGATGTTTTCTGTATGTTGGTTTGTCCACATACACGCATTTAATGTTATATTGATCTGCTAACGAATCTACATCTTTGGTTATTAATGAGAAAAAGGTTTGTAATTTATCTAGAAAAGATATTGTTTCTTCAAACTGTTGCGGATCAGTGGTTGGTTTAAATTTATTTACGTAATTTTCTCTTAGTTGTTTCCAATGTCGGAACCACATTTGATTGATAACGTGTGATGTACGCAAATTCGTGCTTTTAGTATAATTTTCATATCCACTCTTCCAACTACACTGACTGCCAATTAAATTTGCTATTAGCTGATCTAATGTCTTCATCACAAGAAGCTGTGTTTTATCAGAAATAGCTTCTTTAGCTAAAGCTCTTTGGATTTTGTCTCTGACTTTTTTATATTTGTTTACATTATCCTCAAGGGGTTTGCTTTTTTCTCTTAATCCTTCTTTATTGATGTGTTCCTTTTTGGGTATAAATTCTATTATAGTGGTCTCATCTTTTCCTTCAAGTTTTAGATTGTTTTCTGTCTCCATAGTTATAACATCATTATCTTGGAGAAAGGGTTTCAGTTCTTCTATTTTATTATTAATAACGAGTTTAACAAGTGATTCAGCTGCAGGATTAATAAATGGACCCACATTGTCCTTAAGCACATTATATTCTGAAGAATTGTTATTTGTTATTTCTTCTCGAAATGTACATTTTACTAATGTTTTTAATATAAGAACCAATATAACTGTAATCAAAACAGAAACATTGTCAATTTAATGCATTATGAAAAGAGCACTATAAAAAATCTACTTTTTTAGTTAGCTACTAATCAATTCTAGGTCCTAGTTAGTTACTATATTATCTCGTTTTAGAAGGAATAATATTATAGTTACTGCGAAATTAATGCATAGTTACTATGTCAATATTATGAAGTGTCCTGTAGGGGGACGATATTATATGGTCTGATTATAAAGGAAGCTGATTTAAATCTAAGATTTACAGAAGCTGTAAGTAGGACATGAATACATTACCTCTAAGAAAGCGTTTTGAAAAATGCATTACTCCGTATTCCTAAAGCAGTAATTTCATTTTTATTACCTTGTTTACTACACGAATGCTATTTCGCGCAACACATGCAATTTAAATATTTTATTTCCCTGCATTTGGTAAGGTATCAGTTTCATTGGCAGTAAAACAAAAACACAATGTAAGCAACAGATTTTATTAACAACATAATCTCATACAAATTCATATAAAAAGTACAGTTACCAAAAAAAGTTAATTCCAAAAAATATGTCGAAAGATTTTTTGGATAAATCTTTGAATGTACACGCAAAGCTTGTTAAGCTTACAAACTAGTATTGCAACAATGGTATCACTCGCTTGTTAGAAAACTTAATTTTATATTAAATATTCGTATTAATTAACTAGCACTCTCTGGCTTCGTAAACATAAGGCAGTAAATATATCCATATATCGTTATATAATTACTTCGTAAGTACATTTTTACATTGTTTTGTTAACGCTACTTTATAGCTACTTACTTAATCGAAAGAGAATACAAAAATAAAATGGACAATTTAAATTTTTACGCCTTAGATTGTCCAAGGTATAAAAATAAGACAGCAAATTTTTAATATTTTATTTGAGTTACTCGTTTTATATTTAAACAAACAAAAATAGTGCCTATTTCAGATCTTATGTTAAGAAAATTTGATAACATACTTTGTTAAGCACTTAAAATATTGTGAGCGATCACATAAATATCTTTTATTACACACTATGAGCACCAGTTTCGAACAATATATTAAATCTTCGCTATACCTAATTCATGAGTAGGTACCTACATTATTAAATTCTTTTGTAGCTGAGCTTTTATTAAAACAAAACTTATCATAATTTTCCCCCTACATTCAGTAATAAACGTTTTTGTAAGTATTCGTATAATAATATATTTCAATACATTTCTAATTTCTCCGTGTCACGCTCTGCCTACTCCGCCTTAATTTGGAATATCTAAGCGTAGTCGACGACATACTTAGAACCTTCTAGAAACGAATACACGTCTAGTTTCCTTTAGGTAAATAATAAAACACTAACTAGCATTAAACCTATTCGAGTAAGTTAAGTTTGCTGTTAGTTTTGCGCAGTTGAGCTCTCCACGGGATAATTTTGGCGCTTTCTTCCTCCTCGACACCGTGCTTGCCGTTCGTTGTTGCGTGTCCTGGGAAAAAGTAAGCTATTTAAATTTTCTGGATATAAAGTTAGGAACAAATGCATTAAGTTAAGGGTGATAAAACATCGTGCGAGATTTCTTGTTAAATTTTTAAAAATGAAAAAGGGCTACGTATTGCATTTTTAGGTATCGACTGTTCTAGCAGAATTTGCCAATATGTTCTGTTATTTAAATAGACAAGTGTAGTGTGAGATGATCTTAATCAGGTACCATACTTGCGATAGAAAATGATGAAATGAAGTCCGTAAGACAAGCTTGTACTAAAGTACTAGTAACCCACATCAACGTTCATTAGGTCGAAGTGCCTACAACCCCCACAACCCTATCAAATCATGAAAACAACGTTCAGTGGAAAGCATACACTTCAAGCGCTTACAACCGTTATTGCCTCATCAAATCAGAATCTCATTCAAATCACCACAACAACGATCAGTTGAAAGCATAAGCTTCAAGTGCCTGCAACCCTCACAACCCCCAACTCACCATTACAATGTTCAGTTGACAGTTTCATCTCCGAGGGCGCACGAGCGGGCGGCGGCGGCGCGTCATAACACAGAGTTATGTTATCTATGGACACCGCTCGCCCGCCGCCCAGCGCGCGCCATCCCTCTCGCTCGCGCTCCCGCTCCCGTTCTCTCTCTCGCTCTGTGATGCCGTTGCTGTCTTCCACTTTCGGCGTGTATAGCGATTGCCTGGAAGATTGTTTGTTAGTTAAAATAAAAACTCTGTGTAAATGATACTACGATATTTTTAATTCCTAGAGTAGGAATGTTAAGCTACTGTTAACAAGCAATATAATGTTAATAAACGTCTAAAATATAAACTTAATTTACATATTGTAGGTATATAAAAGATCATTTATAGGTAAATTTCTGAATCAATAGCCTATAACATTTTCACTTATTACATAATTATTATCTTAATCAATTACTTATTATGGAACGAGTTTTGTAAATTTATGTTTATTTATTAATTATTTATACACCCAAATTCAGATCCGATATCTAAAGATCGATCTTCATTATGTATTATGTATACTTCCTACTATCGTAAACTACTGATATGCCTCTGAATAAATCCTTTCAACTTACCGCAATCGATTCTCCGCCTCCTCCCGTCTTGCCAGCAGCTGCCTCTTCCACGCGGGCACGGCCGCGGCTCTCCGTCTCTCCGCCTCACCCGCGAGCTCTCTCTCCAGATCTCTCCGCGCTTTCTCTGCCGCTCTCCGCGCTAACATCTGCCGTTTCCACGCCGGTATCACGTTACCAGCCGCGTCGCGCTCTGGGACCTGTGGGCAACCCTTCCGTCGACCAGCCGTCGTATTGAGTGCACAAAGGACAGCGTCCACTAGTTATACCGGTCACTTACTTTCGCAAACGCAATGTACAAGTGTAGGACAATTGCGAATGTTTTTTTTACATTGATGGGTGCAAACATTCGTACGTTCAAATTGCGCGAATGTTTGCATGGAAGTGAGTGACCGGGGTTAAAGAACGATTGAACGAACTGTCCGACAAACATAGTTCGAAAACAGGTGGCGCTGTTTTGGAATTGTGTTGTCAATTTAAAATGTGATATTTCATAAATAAATAAATTACTATACTATATATTACATACTACTTATATATTGTGTAATATAATATCCTCATATTTTAATAAATTCAGTTCAGTAATCAAACTTATGACCAAGGATTATGCAAATTATCAAGATTAATCATCAACTTCAGAGCCGTCTAATCTCCACAATGACTAACCAACTATGCGTGAGATAAATGAGGCTGCGAAAGACCTCTCCCTATTCAATTACTCTTATAGTTTGACTGCCAGCTTAACATACTTAATAGTTATCAGTATATATAACCTATAAGGTTATAACTGATTAAAACTGTAATAGTAACAATTATGTTGTTGTCGTCCTCTAACTACCTATATTAAAGAATCGTATAAAATAAAGCGGATTGATTTAAATCTGCTTATTAATTTAATTTCCAATCCCATATCATACCTAAAGGATTTCAATTAAATTTGTCATAATATTATAGTCTAGACTAGACTATAGTCTAGACTGCGTGCGTAACCTCAGGGTTACACATAATTAAGACTAAATACAGGCTTCGATTACCAGCGTAATTTAATACCTATGGAAGTAATTGTAGAGAAATTTCGATTAAAATAATGACTTTTAATTTTGAAACCGCATACAGTTTGCAGGAAAAATTTCTCCGTCATTTAAATAAGTTAGAAACTAGCTAATCGGTGAAAATGTCTCATGTAAAGTAACTCGTAATTATTCAAATTATTTTATGTAAGCCATTTGTTATGGGCATTTTACAGCATGTTTACATTTTGTTTTCGTACCATAAGTTATATCACAAAACTTTTCTCCAAGAGAATTTACCTAACCGTTGATTTTAATTTAAATAAATGATTTACAATTATTCTAACAATTAAAATAGATCAAACCTTTAATGACTGGTAAATCTAGGTATTTAAGAATTTTAGGTAGGTAACTATCTACTTATCAAAATAAAATTATATTATGAATTTCAATAAATTAAGTAACAAGCTTGGCTAGCTTACCGGATAACATTTTTTGTAACCACTAAATCATCTACCAATCCACCATTTTTCACACTTTTAACAAGCTATCCGTAACAAAAACCAATAAATAACAAGATATAAATTCCCGACATATTTATAGCGGGTACAGTTAGCAAAACAGTTTCATTGTTACATAACACGCGATCCGCGCTGACCGTGACCGCAACGGTAAACGGGGTTAGAAATGAATTTACTGGTTTCTAGTCCTTAATCTTGGTTACTACGCGAATTTAATTGAACATTCACTTTAAGCTTAGGTTTCTAGCAAGTCTCGTGGTTATGGGATATTAATTTTTATGTACTTACGTTAAATAAATTAAAATATTTTTTTTGCAAACCGTATTTACTGTTCCCAAAAAGTTTTACCAAAACAGAATTATCATGCTTTTTTGCAAATAAAAGTTATAAGTATGCAGTATTTTATGATTCAATTGAATTTATAAAAAAATGATAGCAAGATCCTCTCATAACTTTGATTTTATTTGTACAACCCAGATCACAGAACGGTTTAATTTAAGTAAACATAAATTTCTTCACAATGTTTTTATTCATTTACTGATGTCATCAGCATCTAACTCATATGCCTATATATTCTAGATGATTCTTCAAATATTTTATTGTTACCTCAACAACTTTCGTTGAAACAACCTTAAAGTAAAATTTTAAAATTATGAATGCCTTATAACCTCGTAAATAATTTACTTTCCGTAATTTCACTAAAATTATATAATTCGAAAGTATTGTGCGAAATTAACATGTATTGACACAAAACTTAGCATATCCGCGTATCGATACGTTTTATTTGGAAACGATTATGTATGTTTTGTACATAAATTATTACTATTAGGTAATATGCAAAGTATGAAAACAAAGTTATAATGTATTTTCTTAAAATGCAAATAAACGACCACCACGGGTCGCCTCGTAATAAACATGGTCTGAAAGTTTGAATAGATGTCAAATTTCTTGCTACTTTTTAGTAAAGTGACTACACCTACATTATTTTATCATGATATGTCCTTATTATGGACAATGGATGTGTTCGTAAATAATCTTATGGTGTAATCTGAAATGCGTTCTTAGATATTATGCATCCATATCATCTCAATAGCTTATCGTAATTTATCGTAATGTAAAGACGCATATATTATTAGGTCAAAATGTAATGTGAATGTAACTTAATGTATGTTTATTTTATGTAAATGTAACATCATATGTGTGACAGTATAATACAGCTAGCAGTGTACTAATCGCATATCACGTCCGTTCTAAATAAACAGTCAAATACTGCCTTTATATATTCTCAAATAATACCTATATAGCTATTGAACACAAGCAAATTCAATCAGTTTTTCCCTAATTATATTTAGTAGGTACAATTTTAATATTATACCTACCGAAAAACTGAAATTCATTTTGCCTTTAATAGATAAGTTGTTTAGTTTAGATAAGTTTGATTTCTTTTAAGATGTGTACCTTTAAAATTATGTCAACTACAATCTCCAAAAAACAATCCTTAAAACATGAGTATCGACATTTTAAAAACGTTTCTATTAAAAGTAGTAAACTATAAAGAGGATTACATTACACTTATCCAGATATCTTTCCCATCTGGTATATTACAAAGCCAAGCACAACAATGTTAGTTTCAGAATTGCAATCTCGGAATTTAGACGAAACTATCTAGAAGGATCCATTTTATTTTATTGGTCCTTCGAGACTCGGGAACTTAAGAAATGAAATGCTCCTTTCGAATGTGGGTAAACATAAAAATGAGGTCGTGTTTCTATATCTTTTAAATTATATTCAGGTAATGATTTATTTAATACCTATTGTTATTTTGATTACTCGTTAGTTCCTTGTACCAATGAATTGAGACATTACTTTTAAATACAAATGATTTACAATACTCATAATTAAATTGACTCGTTTCTTTTTTCGACACTATCGACGAAATACAAATCAAATTATAGCATAATCTTCAAATTCTCTGTGAACAAATAAAAAATCCTACATTCAAGTCATTCAAAATCACTCAATCTACAAAAACTGTCCACTAAGAAAACTTATTACCGTTCAAAATTGATTAAAAAGCCTGAATAAAAACTTGTAGTCATGTTTAGTCTGATTTCTGATCAGTGAAAGGAGTCTATAAAGTTTGTCATAACTGATTTCAAAATGCAGTACGTTGTGTTTCTTTAGAAAGATTTGTAGATATAGAATGTAATGCATTACGCTCACATAAAAAAAAAACTTCATTTCTTCTTTATTTTTATTATGTTTATTAACATGAATAAGATATAAATCAGGATTTTAAATAGGTATGTCATCGAGATATAGGTATGTTTACGAAAACGTGTGAGATAGGTTTAGGTACATCCCTACTAATATCAAAATGCGAAAGTAACTCTGTCTGTCTGTCTGTCTGTTACGCTTTCCCGCTTAAACCTCTCAACCGATTTTGATGAAATTTGGCACAGACAATCTTTACACCCTGTGAAAGAACATAGGCTACCTTTCATTGCGAAATATGTACCACGGGTCAAGCCGGGGCGGGGCGGACCGCTAGTCAAGATATAATTGCAGTAGCGTCTAAGTAAACGTTAGATTAATCTATTTTAACATTTAATATAGAATCATATCGATCATAATGTACGTTACAATATTATGTCAATAATAAGGCGATATCATCAAGCATTCGTGTATTAATTATCGTGTTGATACTCGCAGGCAATGATGCAGAAATAGTTGGTAGGTAATTAGAAGAATTTTGCTATATTACTTGTATGTCATCCATCATCTTTGCCAATTAGCTCGTTCATGACAAAAAAATTAAATATCCTCATTCTCTCATACCATTTTAAATAAAAAGACTACATATCTACATCAAAATAAAAATTGCAATTAACCGTGATAGAATGCAAAGATTACTGCACCGATTAATTTTAGATAGGTTATGATGACATCATTTATAATATGAAAAAAATGGCAATTTGACTGAAGCAAAGAAAAACCCGCATAGTTCCCGTTCACGCGGGATTTCCGGGATTGCGTCATTTTCCCGGGATAAAAAGTAGCCTATGTCCTTTCTCGGGTATTAAAATATCTCTATACCAAATTTCATGAAAATTGGTTCAGTAGTTTAGGCGTGATTGAGTAACACACAGACAGACAGAGTTACTTTCGCATTTATAATATTAAGTATGGATGTACCTGAGGGATGTACAATGTAAAGATACTACAAAAGCAAGCGGCTATCTCGTATAACACAGAAAACGCTAAAGAGAGAAAACGACTGCAATGACATATGTTTTCTCGAACATTACTTCTGCAGTAAAACGTTTTCAGATTCAAATAAAACAATTTCTAACAAGCCAGCTATCAATAATAAGGTTAATGACAAAATACTTTCACAACACAATGCATACAGCCTTGGAAATACAATTTTACAACGATTACAAAAATAATTTCACAGTTCAATAGGCTATGTTACATAGATTCGAGGAATGTGTGTTAAAATATGGAATGGGTTTCGATTGGTTCTGTTTAACTTTTTAAAAATTGTTTGATGTTGGAAATTATACTGAAAAATGAAAATTACTTATAAATATCTCATTTGGTATAAGTAATTAATGCCTCTTTTGGAAGAGTAATCTTGATAGCTAGCTTTAAGAAAGATCTTTCAAAACTGAAAATCATTTGATTATTAATATACCTAAATTATGTTTTTATCAAGGAAAAATGTCAAGAAACGATGAATGAAAAAGTAACTTTTGGAAATATAATACTTAAAGAGGCTTAAATGAACCTTGACGACTGATAACTTTGTCCGCCTACAAATCCCCTGATCTTTTTTAACACGACTAAAATTCATCTTATTTGAGAAAGCGTTCCATAACATTTTCAACGCATGTTCTAACTTCTAACGCTTCCGACGGATATAAAATGTAACAATTCATGCTCCAAACATATAAATCGTAAAAACGCATACAAGCTAGAGGAAAACAAAAGCGCAATAAACGTCTATATATCTTTTGCGAGAGAGATCGTGTGCTATCAAC
>CAJQZN010035299.1:0-11622 GCA_907164685.1 Colias eurytheme | reverse complement strand
TCATTGTTATTTTTTTTTAATCTCTGGCATCTTCAAAATAACAAACGTAAAGTTACGACTTTTTGGATATTAACTATAAAATATACAACCTATACGTCTACCGTGTTAGAATTTTGAAATATGCGATGGTTTTGAAATAAACAAGAAATACTTGAAATTAGCGCGCGACCAGCCAATATAGCGAGAGCCGCCCTGTACCTTCCTACCCCGATCGCTGCACAAGTCATTCCCGCTACGGCCGTCACACGGGGAACTTGTGTCGCTTGCGCAATCGTAAAAAAGGGTGACAACACGATAAGACAAAATGAGACAAATGGGGACAGTAAAGAAAATAAGAAGAAGAAACATAAAGGTTGGAGGAAAAATAATGCTTACAATTGGAACAAATTAATGAAGTAAGTTGGTTTTATTTTAAATTTGATGATAATTGTATTATAGACGATGTTTGATATGTACCCCTGTTTTAAGTACATAACGAATGTGTAAGATTTTTTCATTTATAGCATAAATAATCTTTTCAGAAATCCGGAATCCAGAAGGAAAATAAACCCACTGATTGTTCACAATGTGAACCCACTCCTTCCTAAGTACCTTTATTCAGTCAAAAATGTATGTTATCAACGCTCTACTGGTTTTATCGCATGATTCCATTTTTAGCAAAAAGCAACAAAGTGCAAAGAAATAAAAAATCATGGTGAACTTAGTGGAAGTATGGTGGACGTAATATGGAATTATGGAACAGGAGCTCGTTGGAGTAGTATTATATTTTAAAAAAATACGAAAAAATTTCAAGAATTTCTTAGTAGGTGGTAGATAAGTATGTCGTATAAAGAATTTGATGTTGATATTTATTTCATTTATACTTACTACACCTGTGCGGGAAATTGCTTAGTACTAAAACCGGTTTATATTCATATTTACATAGTAATGTGAGTTTTCATTTCGAAAAATTTTGTGTAAGTACTTATATTAAATTGAGTTCCTGGGTGATCTGGAAACACAATTGGGCCCGGAGGATGGCGCTGCAGTCACTCCTCCTAATCACATGAACCGATTTGGATGAATATTTGTGTGCACATTTCATTGTTGTGGGATGATTGGTTGATTCGTTTTCACATTAGCTAATATTATGTATTTTTGTTGTTAGAAAGTAAACTTAATTTAATGTTTATAATACATTATTATTGGTATAAATAAGCCAGTGTTCGTCTCACATTGCTGTACCTGCCTACCTATCCTACCAGGGCCTAATTTTGTTCTGGCTATTTTATTTTGATTATTTGTAATGAATAATTACAATTATAATAGGGTGCAAAAAATAAATACATGCGTCAATATATTTTGTGATTTTTTTAAACAATTTTTTTATTTAAAAAAATATCATTCCGACCGCGGCTTTGCCCGCGTGGAATTAGGTTATATCGTGAATCCTGTTTTATCCCACAGAAGTGTTCAGTTCGGATAAAAAGTATTCTTTGTGTAAATCCAGGCAATTAGCTATATTTTATCAAAATTGGTAATGTAGTCTTGACGTGATTAAGTAACAACTAACAAAAAAATATATCTACAAATTAACATCCAAAGTTTCGCATCAGTTTTACTGTATTAGCGATATCTTCCACTCTTGACTTTGACTGAGAAGAATTAGGGTTTATAACTTCTTTCAGAAATAGTACCTTTCATTTCTGGGCATGATGTAATATCTACATCAGCATCAAATTCTATCTAAATCAATTCAGTAGTCCGCGTAATTAGGTACCATTTCATTTTTTCAGAGTAACAATATTTTTTGTTATTTTAAAGATTATTTATAACCTGTATTATTTTGTAATAAAGTAAACATTACGAAATAATAATAATTATTAATAATGTCTAAGTAGTTGTTAAAAAGAAGATAATTTTGTGTTTATAAGCAAGAAAATAAAACCAATAAATCAACAATTAAATATATGTATAACAAATAACTGTATGACGACTCCATACATGTTTGTCCCGAGTCGGCCAGCGGCAGCGCGGCGAGTATGCAAGAATGACTTCGCGCACACCCGCGTTCGCGATAGCGAGCTATTAGACTCCGCCCGCCAAGCAGTGGATTTTTTTTTGTGTATCGTCTTAATAATCCACTCCGACATATTAATATCGTGTCCCTTTAGAATAAAATGTTTTTAAAGTAGGTTGACAGATCATATAGGCCGCCACTTAATAAATACTATAGAAAAAGTGGTAATTAAATAGTGATTTATAACTTGTGCTTCTTGTAAGATCCACTTAAGTAATGTAAATAAAAAGGGTTATAAACTTGGATATGGCTTGTGTCACATCCTGCTTGCAAGTTTTTCATCTGGAATGATTTTTTACCCATACACAAAAAGTGTTTAGTATTTTTTACGTATTTGTGCATGTATGTATTTGAGCGTCATGATTCCGGTTTTTTCATCACATTAATATTTGGTTTATGATTATAGAGATTCTACGTTGTATTTTATAGAAATGGTAATAGCAATTTCATTTAAGGCATTTAAACATCCCAATTCTAATCAATGTATCAAGGAACGTCCCTCTTTTATGTTTGTAAACATTGTAAATCATTTCCCCCTATTAATCAACACCTCATATAATAATAAAAGAGGTTTAATGGGGCAATGCTTCGGATTAATTCTGAGTCACGTGTTTATTTGTCAATTAGAATTATTAATTATCTGGTCATCGCTAATGCAGTTTTGTTATTCAATTAATATCTAAAGTGCATTTCGCTTTCAAGTTAATATGGCAATAAATTTTAAATTTCAAATGTAAATGGAATATTAAATTGATTTAATATAGTTGTGGCCCTAACTGCATATGATGTTCGCAAGTAATAAAATATTAATGTTTAATTTGGGAATGTATGTTTGTAAAATTGACAAATGGTATGCTTTATGTGCTTTCAAAATGTCGTGTCAATGTGCTGTTTCCTTTGAAAAGTTGCTGAATAATTCCTACTTTAATGTCTGTATTATTTAATTGAAGAAACAGAAGAAGCTTCACAATAATAGCACAATTTATTTGAAAACTAATTCGTTTGATACTTAGTATTATTTGAAGCAATATAACTTGTCACTTATAAATTATAACCTTCAGTTTAGGCAATTAAGCTTTATTATGTAATCTGGATTAGTTAATTTTTCCTAGGAATGACCGCAGTGTAATTTGAAGTTAGATGCAACAGGTTAGATTCCTCTTCGAGCCCTTGTTAAGTCATATTGTATGCAGGAGTATGGACGACTGTGATAGTGATAGGATTGTTATAAGTAATAAAAGTTTTATTTATCTGGATATTATTTTTTATATATATTTTTTCCTAAAGCTATACATATTTTTTTAAAACTTCATCAATAGTGGATAACATCGCCAACTAACCGCATAATGAAGTATTTATACCACAGGTTAGTAAGAAAGTTACTAAGTAAGAATTACTTTTGCGATTTTCTCGTTATACCACAGCATGCTTATAGTGCCACAGTTAATATAATACTAATATGTAGTACTAATATTTCATTTATGTGCTAAAATCAGCAAATCCATAAATAAAGAAAAAAGCGACTACGCATTTACTTATAGTATAACGGAGATTGGATAGCCAAATCAAATAACGTCACATCAGAAAGCTGATTAGGGTCTATCACGTCGCTATTTTGATGGTAATTTTAATTCTATTATTAAATTCTTGCTTGAATATTGTTTGACTTTGAAAAGGCTTGCTCTGTAATATAATAAACTAGCTGTTCCCCACGGATTTACCCGCATTGCTCCGCTTTTTTTGGTCTTTGTCAGATAAAATATAGCCTATATTCTATGGGATTATTCGATAAATGGGCTTCCTAACACTGAAAGAATTTTTCAAATCGGACCAGTAGTTCTTGAAATAAACACGTTCAAACAAAAAAACAAACTCTTCAGCTTTTTAATATTAGTATAGATAACTAGCTGCTAAGCGCAGCTTCACCCGCGTTTACTTCACATTACTGCGTGGATGTAACTGTTCATTCGCATTTCCATATTTATACACACGTGCGTTTAACTTAATTTGTAATTATTAAAAGTATCTACTGTTTATTGCAATTTTATTAATAAATTCTTAAACAGCGAATTAACCCAAATTTTGAATTCAGTTAAGATTCAAAACATCATATTTTCTTCACTTTTTCAAAGATCCAACCAACACCGCGCAATTAACGTAGTCTCTCTATATTAATGACTTTAATTAATGCGACCCAAAAGAGAAATTTTCATTAACTGTACGTACCTCATTATTAATGCTCACGTTGAGGCAGGTAATGGTTTTGCAATGGCAGAACTATTTCCCGAAGTCATTAGGCACGGTGAGTTCCTAAAATATGGCTTAGTTTGGCCTTGTTCAAACTAATGAATATACCTCGGGAATAGTAGAGTAATTAAACAATATTGCTTGATATAACGTTATTACTTTCTTTGATCTTAAAGTATTCTCATTGGAAATACAAACTTGAACTTGAAATTATGAATAACAGGGCGGCCTGGGGCTTTATGTGTGGTACTTGAATTAAAATGTATACCTGCATACCCAGTCGAATCATTTTGTTTTTTTTTTTTGTATTTGAACAAATAAACAAGAATATGCACATATTTTAAAGAATCCTTCTGCATTTACATATTTATTATTAACTAGCGGTCCGCCCCGGCTTCGCCCGTGGTACATATTTACGTTTTCTCTACATAAAAACCATCCTCGTACTTCAAGGAATATAATAAAAAAAGAATTAACGAAATCGGTTCAGCCGTTCTCGAGTTTTGCGCTTACCAACACATTTTGCGATTCATTTTTATATATAAGACTAGCAGTCCGCCCCGGCTTCGCCCGTGGTACATGTTTACGTTTTCTCTACATAAGAAGTAAGAACCATCCTCGTACTTCAAGGAATATAATAAAAAAAGAATTATCGATATCGGTTCAGCCGTTCTCGAGTTATGCGCTTACCAACACATTTTGCGATTCATTTTTATATATAAGAATAACTCAGATACTTTGATACTTTTTCTATATTAAGTTTTCAATCATAACATGCTATTAATAGGTACCAAAAGGGATTTCAAAGCTAGTAATATTCAGTACTTGTGAATAGTAATGAAAAGAGTATTATCTCAAAGCAATTCAATTATTTGCATAGCTCAAATATGTATTCAAGTGCGTGGGGATATGATTAACTGCAATTTACATAATGCTCATAATGATACCTTCTGTAATAAACAACTTGTATCTAATGTGCCAAAATCCTACTGTGTCGTCCCACTTTTATACCTAACTAGCTTTCTGCCCGCGGCTTTGTCTTAAACTTGGCAAATTAGGGACGCATTATTTAAAAAAAATCGTATCAATATCTGTTGCGTAGCTTTAAAGATTACTGATGTACAGGCGACAGCAGCGGGAAGAGATATTGTTTTATACCATGTAGTGATATGGATAGTTCATATACAAATATCACTGCTAGGTACTCGTTTCCATCTAATCTAAAAAAAAATATATATTATTACACGACTCAAAAGACTTATAATTCTCAAGAGACATCTAAAAAACATATTTACCTATTAAAAATGTAAATATGTAGTAGGTATGTTTTATAGATAAAATATGAAATAACATGTTAAAATTACGTTCAAATATTAATCTCGTTTCAGTCCCTTGTGGCACGTTTGTTCATATCTCGATCAATCTTAAGATTAATCCCTGCAAAGATGTTATAAATAACAACAGGACAACAGTCAACATCAAATTGCTGACTAATTGCGTCGAGATTAAGCGGTTGAAAGCAAAACTTGTCTACTCAACTGTTGCTTATTTTGTGCACTTACACTATATTTGGGTTCGTTTTTATTTTGTTGTAGGTAAAAAAAAGATCATAAAATATTTATATCCTATTTATATACGTATTAAATTTTTACACAGTCCATGCAAAACGCTTAGATCATTAAGTAACTTACTTAATGATCTAAGGCAAAACGTGAATTGTAATGTCTGAACATTAAAGTACATTTATTACATCACGATTCGATATTATCTAGGTACCAACATGTTAATAATAACTCCATTAAGTAATTCATTATTTTACTTAAAAATATTTATAGAACGGCGCTGAAAATACCTTAGAATATCCACCATCTTTTGTGTAGCGAAAAGGTTTTCGTAATTACCACAAAATGATGTAAAACCAAAGGCTTGTAAACGGTGATAAAGCATCTCGATCCATCATATCTGTTTTACAAGAAAGGGCAAATCTACACATGATCTCAGATCGCTAAGCGGTGAAGCCTGGGGCCTGGTAATATGGAAGCTATCCATATTAAGCCCAACAAGGCTTTCGCCTGTGCCGAGAAATCACGACGTTGTAAATAAGAGGCACGAAGGCAAATTAATCACTTCACAATACGTTTAGCGCGGTCTGTTATTTATGCATGTGCTTTCCTTTTAGAGTATAATGTGTATTGATAAATAGGAAATTTAATGTGGTTGTAATGTGACAGCCACACAACACAATAGTACAAAATAATGTGCTTACATTGTTCACAAATTTTTTCGCATTCTATTAAGTAATCATCCATATTTTTTTCAATGTTACTCAGGTGGATACATGTAGTAGATATTATTAGCTTATTGTACAAATACATTTATAAAATATTAATATAACTCATACCGCTTTGCCAAGAAAACATGAAATATAGACTTGAGTTCGTGTCTTCACTTTTAACTAGATAATAAAACGTTCAGAACATTTTAAAAACTAACAATATTTTGGCACATTGTAACAAATTTGATAAGTGCTTGGCACAGAGAACTGTCTAGACTAGACTCGATTTATTATACCAACTTGGTGTAGGAGGCGTTTGCCTTGCTAACTTTATACAAACGTATGTTTTATACTTTGACGTAAATATTGTAAATCTATTATGAAATAGGTTTACCAAAAATACGAAATATATTACACGACTCAATGCGAAGTATTAAAGAGTGCTCTACGATCATAAAATTACTTTTGCCGTAACTATTCAATTATTTTTATCTGTTGGAGTAAAACTCCTTTAAATTGCAAGCATATGTGTAAACATAATTAAAACATTTATTTTTAGAACTACACGCTAATCTTCATACGAAGTTTTTTCAATTGCTGCTCATAAACGTAAGACAAGCATTAATAAAAGTTACGATCTACGGAGGTGAGAGAATGGAATAGCGAGTGAAACTTGAAATTGTTGCACCTTTTAAAACAACACTTTAAAGCTAAGAACACATTCATAAAAGAAATAAAGAGCTTAGCCGCTGCACATTAAAATTCCGCTGTATTGTGCAGTAAGTTACAAGACTCTAGCACTCGTAAACCGAGACTAATTGCTTTACCTACAAAGGGTAAAAAATATTGTGTATTGTTCACTCAGCTATTGTAAAGTCACAAACATTCTGAGGAACGTATGGGAGATTTGTGGGAAAACTAACTTTCAACTAAGGAATATTATGGTGAAGTAACATTTGGTTTACGTCCACTGTTGGAGTAATTTTTAACAAAATTAGGTAGCTTGTTTTCTTCCATATTTTTTTTCAAGACGCGAAAGGTTGCTCTTGGATACGTCACTGTGTTTTTAAAACAAATTTATTTCACTTTAAATTTGATTTGGAACATCGGATCGACGGCCATCTTATAAAAGTAAATCCTGTAATCATATTACTATTTGTAGAACATTCGTAATCGAATAGACCTTTTGCGAAAATGTTTTCACGTATAAATAAAAGTTTCGGGGACATTGCTTTCTTTGGTTTATCGAAAACTTTATCTAATACAGCAGTTTTTTGGGATTTCATTTACGTGGTGCTTTTGAATTTTCTGTATAAGGTCTGATGTCCGTCGGTAGATTACCTGGATATCTGTAATGTGTGTCTGTGTATATGTGTAAGTCTATATGTGTAATTAAAAGAAATATATAATATAATATAATGTAAGTAAAGTCCGCCGTCATTACCTTTGTTAATGTTCGTTAAGCTAAAGCTCTTAAGGGGGGTTAGGCGGTCAGCGAAAATTCAGCTATTCGGGCCTGAGGTAAGCGGTGAGGGGGTCCGCGTTTAGTATGGAATCAACGTGCTCGAAACTGAAAATCGTAAGCGCCATTCACATTTTTATCAAAAAGTGAATGAAAATATTTAGTATTTTCTAAATCTAAAACAGTCACGAAATCGAGAAGGTAAATACCTATGTATTTGTGATTTTATATTATACGAATTATTATCGTAAAATACAGTTGTAATGAGAATTTATATGATATTTTAGAGGTAACTTCAGGATTTTTTTTTATCGAACAAAATTTTTCCAGTCGTGTTTTGGAAACAGTCATCCCATCACACATACGTTCTGTAATACATATTAGAAATTTCAGTGCGAAAAAACTTCAATATTTTCAATTATAGCTCATAGAAAACAGTCCATTTTTCCGTTTTCACCTACTAAGGGCCCTTAAGGTCTGTTTGAACAAAATTTGCATCAGCTGTTGTTTAAAGTTCTAGTTGGTACGTGATGCAATGCATTATGAAACTACGTGGGTTGGTGCTTTTGTTCCAGATTCTAAATACAGTAGTATATAATTATTATTTTGTCTTTATCGTATTGATCTTTGAAATATTTTATTTCGTATTGAATTCAGGCTGCGGAATAATGAATTGTCCATACAGCAACGTTTCTTTCCTCCCTTTATGAGTTATATAAAAGTACCTTTTTATGTACACCGACATAAGGACATATAAATAAAATTTAAAGGATCAAAAAAAGTCACTATCCACATCCCTTACCATAGCTTATATTATAATACTTTCACTCAAAAATAAAATCGACTTAATTAGCCATTAAAAGTTTTATTCATTTATCGCACAAAAAAGGCGCCATGTCTATACAGCATCCTTTATAACCCAATGTGTAAATTAATATTTTATTACAACTCGATACTATCTAATCATTAATAAAATATAGTATAACGTTATCGCCCAGTTTCTATTTCCTCTAGAGCTATCTCGTATTGGGTCAAAAGTGACCCGTATGTCAAAGTTACTACTTCCCGTAACAATTAATATCACTCGAACATATATTGTGACGTGGCTGTGATTGTATTTATTGGTGATAAGTTATTTGCTTTACGATATCTAGAGAAAGAACAATTCATACAAATAATATGAACTAATATTGTGTTCTATATTTTTAGCAGTGGCCATGAAATTCACTCACTCGGGTCGTCGGTCGGTTTTCTTTTTTATTATTATGTTTTACTTTGCTTTGCTGGACCATATATAGGACATTCGTTTCCCAAGGAAAACCATCCTTGATTTCTTCATTTCGTAATAATTCAACCCATTTAGTGGTATGTATAAATAGTTCAATGTATTTGTAACCATTGATGCTGATAACTATCAAGTATTCTTCGTCGTTCTTTCGAGAATTTAATTTCTTGTATTAGATCATTCGATTGTGTTTTAGAATAGTTTCCTAGATTAGGTACTCTATAGTATAACTTTATTAACTGTAAGAACTAAGTAATTATTATTCGTTAAACGTTCCTCAAAAAGCTTAATACACACTAACGATTTTATCATACATTCCCAGCTTTAATATGATGTTTAATTGTTATTTACGACCCAAAGGCACCGAAACTACGCTGTAAAAGTTATATGATAATTATCAAGAGTCGCTAGCAATAGAGACACTCGTAATTTTTACGGTTACGTTTTATGTTTGCCAGCTTGCTTGGTGCGGGTTTCACGAGCTTTGGTATTATATTTATACGAACATTCAAACGTTAGTGAAAATAATTCACTTTATGGCTTCTAAAGTACCTTGCTTATATGATGAGCAGTTAAAAGCCATGTAATATGGCTGAGCTGATTATACCGCTCTTAATTCGTATAGCGATAAAAATCTAAAATATAGCTCATAAAATTTCTATAATAAATGGTGTATTTTTTAAATTATGTCCTGTATTTTTTATATTATGTTATCATCGTTAAATTCCACGCTAATTCACCAATTACCTTGTTAATACATTCAATTACCTATTGCCACTTCAGATTCAACGGGCAATTTGTATGACCATTCGGCTGTTCATTTAACTGTAAAGACTAGACTGAGACTAAGTAATACTGCACAAATAAAAGAACTGCAAATCATTGAATATTATTCCTAGTGTATCACTAACTTTTGAACGGAATACATATCCATACTAATATTATAAAGCTGAAGAGTTTGTTTGTTTCAACGCACTAATCTCAGGAACTACTTACTGGTCCGATTGGAAAAATTATTTCGGTGTTAGATAGCCCATTTATCGAGGAAGGCTATAAGCTATATATCATCACGCTAAGAACAACAGGATCGGAGCACTGGGGGTAAAACCGCAGGGCACAGTTAGTATATGAATATATCTATACGTAATTCCATTATTGTTTGGGATATTAACGATTAAAGCTTACGTAATAGCTCTATTTTTTGCTATTTAAGTTCTCAGTTTGATATACAGCCGATTGCAAAATACACCTACGCGGTTTGTTATTGTGTTCATAATTTAATCTCGCTCAAACGTGAGCTAACCTCATTATCTGAGATCTGAACAACATAATTGGTTTGTCGGTTTTACATATTTGGTATTCATTATTTTGATATATCATATACCTTATGAGTTCAGAGTTTTTGAAGGGATTAAAAGTGTTAGAGTTAATTTGGAATAGACCGATTAATTGGAATAAAGCTATTATAATGTAAAGCAGATTTTAACGCATTTTTATATTAATTTGAAAAAACTTTTCCGCTGTGGTTTTAGGTCATAGTTCACAGTGCGGGTTCGTAGATGTCACATGTCAAACTGGTATAAGGAAATTCTGGTTTGATCATGTTGTTTTCCTTCACTGATTGGCGCGGCTATGTGAATAATTTGCACATAAATTTAAATTTACATTTTCGGCTTTTTTTACACCGACCTTTTTATTTGTTTAAGGTTTAAGCGATAGATTGAAATCACAAGCGGTAACAAAGCCTTCTCTATATTTTCGTGATATAAATTTTTATATGAGTACCTTTCCTATTAATTTTGCTTCTAAATGTTTAAATCCTTCAACCGATACACTCGTATATAAATTACATGTTTTTATTTATATTGTTTTAACTATTAAGTACGCATCGGCAAATTCACAAAAGAATTCGCTCCAATGAACACGACAAAATACAATAAATACTGCAAAATGCAATAGAAATAATAAATCAAATATTTTAAAACGAGTATCGGCATCGTTAAAATTGTGACCTCGATTTTGATAGGTCTCCTTTTATATCGATAACTAGGGCATGCAGAACCGAGTCCGGTTCCAAGTTTCTGAAACCCGGTTCCAAATCGAGCTCAGAACCGGGTAGAACCGGGTTACCCGGTTCTTTTATAATACTTCGGAAAAAATACGAAATTAAACAAAAGTAACTGTAAAAGTACCTTATGGGCCTTTTATTTTACGCAGCTTGTGTCTTATTTTATTAAATTAATAAAAAAACAAAATTTCAATACTTTTCTTTATTTATCAGTCTTATAAAAGTA
>CAJQZN010035298.1:0-35297 GCA_907164685.1 Colias eurytheme | reverse complement strand
GCGAAGTATATTCGGTGTTGGCCGAGTTAGTCTTTGATATAACTGAATTAAGATTTGCTTTTTATCTGTTCAAATATTTATCGTGATTATAATACGGTATAGTAATTATATATGCATTAAATTATAAAAGAAACAACAATATCAATGAAAATTAAATCATATATTACAATGTTACAATGTGTCCTTAATCGGGGATTGTATAGTGTATTGCAACGGAAACTAAACAGGACAAACCTTTCTAATACGATTTCTATGTCTATTACCTATTAAAAATGCATGAAACATAAGTAGATACTTATGGGCTTAAAACCTCTTTAACAACGGGTAACGTAGGCTTACAGAAAACAGACAGTCAATTTCATTTTGTTTTATTTTAATCACTTCTTGTCTCAAAATCCGTACACCACTTATTGCCACATTTTTTACATTTATAGGTACTTACAATTTTATAATTGTTCACATGAAGTCTCTAATACGCTATTCTCCTGCACAAGTTCTGACCTCTTGGGAATTTAGGATCTATCTTCCTGTGAGAGACTTCTTTAAATGTAGAAAATAAGCCCTCAGACAGTCAAGTAGAGAAAAAAAATGTTTGGTACCTATCGTTTAAGCGAAATAAAGAAAACAAAGTTATTTTGAATTCATAGGTCATAGTCATGTTAACTAGTTAATGTAACCTACAGAAAAATATTCTATCAAATTGAAAATAATACTAAAAATACGTTGTACTGCACTTCGAAAACCGTATTTATTTTTGTTAATTAACAGATGTAACTAGTTCGAAATAAATTAGTCTGAATATTTCCGCTTGCTTTCAAATAGATAAAATTTATTTTACACGAACGTTGAAAATAAATAGAAAGTTATTCATATGCGTCAATCGAGATTGTAAAGAGCATTTTCATTAAACTAGCGTAAAGGAAAACGATCATATTAATTTACTAATTACTAATAGTGTAATCGTATTTAAAGTGGTATTGAGAATACTCTCCAACAGATATCAAAGTTAACTAGTTGATAACCGCGACTTATTATGCGCAAAGTTTTCCTATTAGCGTCTCAACCAAATGGAGTGATTTTATATCGTCATTATTAGAATAGCAATTGACTGTGGAATAGTCAATGTTTGTTATTATTTTGTAAAACTAATTTTTTTTACATCAGTATATCGGTTTAAGGAAATTGTCTTTATCTTTTTGAATTATATTGAATGTTATTGTAAAGAAGAAAGCTTTACCAACTTCGTACAAGGAAATGTTGTATTTGATAAATTTTTTGAACAAATATTTATGAAGTTCATAACTACTATACAGGGTGTCCCGCTTTCGGTATACTAAGCGCGAAGGGACTTGTAGTTTTGCATACACTAATCACATAAAAAATACTTAAATAACAAAATTACGCGAAAAATTTTATGCTAAATTTTTCCTTAAAATCCATGTATTCGTCTCTAGCTTCGCGCAGCCGGCATATACCGCTTCGCTAATGTGAGTATTTTGTCTATGAAAACATAATCTTAAACGATAGCTCACATGCGGGTGGCAAAGTTGGGCGGTTTGCTTGTTGGGGGTGTACACATGGAATTTTAAGAATTCCTCTATTTAAAAAAAAAATGCGTCTGGAATTTTATAATTATTTTTTACGTACTCAGCGTATGCAAAACTACAAGTCCCTTTGCGCTTAGTATACCGAAAGTGGGACACCCTGTATATATTTTCTTCTACGTAATAAATACTACATATATAAATGTTTAATAACTATTTTTTGGGTATTAGATTTAAGCTGTGTACTTTAGAAGCTTTCTTTTAATAATAACTCTACATAATATTTTGATTAATTGTAACAGTAGGTATAGGTACAACGGCAGTCTGTCATATGCAATTATACTATTGATTTTGATATAATAAGGCAACGTCATGAAAATGAGATGATTCAGATTGGGTATACCATATATTATTATAAGAAAACGAAAGTTGTAGTGAGAAAGATGTCTAGACACAGGCATAGAATTTGATTTTATTGTGATCTACTTACCTGATAAGCTCGTCCTTTCGATATTATAGAGTTATAGATGTACTAAATCAGTGTAACAGTAGTCTCCTCCGACAGAATCACGTGTATGTTTATTGTTATAAGACACAATACCTTAGAGTTTAGACTTTGTTTATAAACAAAAAGATGCGTCGATTTTCTTGTTGATAAAATTACCCGATTAATGTACGACACCTAATTTGAAGTTTAATTCATTAGACCCACAGTTAACTTTCGCTTACCTAATAACATAGCTTCTTTACTATCAGCCAGCTGGCTGTTGCCGATCACGGCTTCGCTGCCCTCCCGCCAGCCGGGCGCGACGCGGGCTATGCAGCGAACCTGCATCGTCCGGCCGGTTGGCACGCGCAGCCCTAGCGCGGTTGACAACAGCCCGTGAGCGTGTTGTATTGGTGGGTAGTGGACTAGTAACTCGGGGTCTGTTACCTGAATAAAGGGATAAAACGTTATGTTTGACGAAAAGATTAAAATAAACTTTTCTATGTATTTTCTGACATCTGACATCTAACTTTGAATAGGGTTATTAATACAATTAAAGCAAACACGACCTTTAAACTTTAACAATATTATTTTTTATATAAGTTTTAAACGTCTAGACTTTTATATTGCAAATCTTGAGTATCTTAAATATTCAAAATCTGAATAAAACATAAAATATGAATTCATACTAAATTGCAAGCCTTTGAATACAAACATGTTGTAAAATGCTTCTAGGATTCAATCTTATGCTGAGTTCTCTTCCTACATTTAAAGAATAGTATCAAAAGCATGTTACTAAGAATTTATAAGATATTTACTCGAACATTTTGTATTTCATTTTAACCGCTAGTTTACGATACTTTGTTGTAAAGTATTGTATTTCTCACCACCCTTATTGTTTTCTTTATCAGGTTTCATACTGGATATACTCGGGCTTAAATTTATTGAGAAACTTTGAACGTATTGATTCATTATTCATATCATGATTATTTTATCATCAATAACATATTATTACTGACAATATTTTGTATAACGATTAGTATAATTATTATGGTCGATAGTAGAGACTAGAGAAACATTAAATAAGGTATATTACGAAATATGAATTATTACTTTACTAATAGAGGTCTAACTACAAGTCCAAGTAATATTAATATCAAATACTAGCTGCGCTTCGCGGTTTCACCCGCGTGGCTCCGCTCCTGTTGGTCTTAGCGTAATGATATAATATAGCCTTTCCTCGATAAATGGGCTATCTAACCCCGAAAGAAATTTTCAAATCGGACCAGTAGTTCCTGAGATTAGTGCGTTCAAATCTACAAACAAACTCTTCAGCTTTATAATATTAGTATAGATGAAGAATCTAAAATCTATTTCGTCTCTAGTGTCTCACGCTTCATCGTATGGATTTCTAAAATATTACTTACTAAATTTTAGGTTAAACGTGTTAAACGTAATAATCATGTTTATTTACCTTCTCA
Organism: Colias eurytheme; assembly: GCA_907164685.1. NCBI lineage: Eukaryota > Metazoa > Arthropoda > Insecta > Lepidoptera > Pieridae > Colias > Colias eurytheme. The sequence goes on along the minus strand of CAJQZN010035298.1, from coordinate 31,785 downwards.
CCATCTATGTCCCAACTAAGTACTGCGGCGGGGTATGATCGCCCCGACGTACAGTTCAGAAATAATGAGTCACCTCTTCTATTTTCTAGTTCATTACCAGTTATTCTTGGACCCTCACGTGGTAGATCTGTAACAACACAATTATATTAGAATCTATATTCAGTTTATATGATAATGCTTAGTGTTTTAAGCATCGTGTAGAGTTGACTGATTTCAGACGCGCAGAGCTCTATAGGCTCTAAAAGCTTTTTTATACGACACTTTTCTACGTTCGTACAAAGTTCACTTATTTCTTGTTCAATGCTTCCACACACTTTCCTGTTAAAAGTGATGATTTATATCGATTATTGGTTTTATTAGAAATTTGGAGGACCATGGTCATTGTCAAAGCTCTGCTTTGTCTCTAGGTTAATTTTAAATATATTGAGTAGTACTGCATGCATAAAATAACATATATTTACTTTTTATTAGGTAATTCATCGCTCTAAATTCATCAGACCAAACAGACAAATAATAATAATGAAAATTACAAACGCCATAAATAAATTTACCAATACAATTTGAATACCAATGCCAGTAATACACTATTTTACCGGATTGAATTGATAAATGAGTTACCAGCAACGAAATCATTGTCAAAATAACACATCGCGTATCCATTAATATGCCGCAGTATACATCATTACATTATATATGTGTTTTCAACTAAAATAATTGGTTTTGAGTGTTCTGGTAAAGCCTATTGTGTGGGCTATTGGGCAATAAAACCGATTGATGTATGTGCTTTAGACAAATTCGTTATTAAGTACGATACATAAATTACCTATTGAAGTGAAGAGGATCATAAGTAATGAATGGATGATCTAACCGATTTACTGGAGCCTTATTATGGTTCAATTAGTGAGATAGGTTAGTGAACGAATGCAGAGCTGTCAATTTCAATAATTTATTGATTGCAGTCTATACAGATGTTTATAATTAAACAAATGGGTATATCAGGTTATAAGGGAATTGTAATGAAGAGTCAAGAAGGTGGAAATCACTCTGAATTTACCCAATAAGTACGCAGTGATTACTCTAAATTAAATAAGCCTAAAAACGTCCGTAACAAGAAACGAGCCTTAATAAGCATATAAACTACAAAAATAACACTGTTTTTAAAACGAAAGCAGCAAAACACTCCAACAAAATTTCATCTAAGTCGGAACTAACATCCAGGTATTTTAATCTGGCTGACCGATGTAGTTTAAATGAAATTGAAAACTTTTATAAGAATTGCGGGGACTTACAAATAACTTCCATTCTTCCCTCGTCGGCTGCAGATGCGAAACTAGGCGCTTCCGCTGACACTTCACATCTGTATATGCCTGATGTTTTGAGCGTCACTTGGTGGAGCAACACCTTCTTCATGTCTGATTTTGATAGCTGCAACAATTTTAAACGTTATTCCTACTACACTATTACCACAGATTATTCTACACCTTTTACTATAAGTCTCTACTAGCTTTCTGAACTATTATAATACTATATCGTTTACAAAAGGTCTCTAAATAACTAGCTTTTTGGTCTTATTAATGCTATTCCGACCATAGTCAAAGCAAAATATGTGAGTTTACATGCGTTCAACTTGTATTGTAAGGATGAAGTAGGTAAGTAGATCGAAAAATCTTTAAACATGTTTGATTAATTATTTTAAGCTAAAACCATGAGTTAATATCAAATTGAGTTCTGATAGCGCAATTTTCGATGCATAGGTACCATACATTTAGTTTTATTTCTGAAAATTACTTCCATTTATTTAGGCTGGGTGTAAAAATAAAATTATTCTATTCATAAACCTGCATAATATTGGTCATTGAAATACCTAAAACTTAACTAAATAACGATTTGTTGACAAACCATTCTGTCATTCTCCACGACAGTCTAATTGAGGCTTTGATTTGTTATCAACTGACGACAGTTAACTTGTCGCTATGACTGTTTACTCAGAAAGTTTGGATATCGATTATACAATAGAGAAGCACCGAAATATACGCACTGTGAATAGTCCAGTACGTTAGAAGTTTTATATAATTGAGTATAGGTAAAAGGGTTGTCAGTTAGAAGATGTTTTAATAGTATATTTTATTGAAGTAATTTTTTTAAGGACATTGTGGAGCCCAGACACAGCTAGAAGGCGTCGCGGCAGGTCGAAGAAAAGATGGCGGGATGAACTGGACCAATTTAATAGAGACTGGTCTACAATAGCACAAGATCGTGATTCATGGAAGCGCTTTGGGGAGGCCTTTGCCCAGCATTGGGACACAACAGGCTTATACAATACAACAATACAATTTTTATAAATATTAAAGCCTTATTTAATTTATTTATTTATTTATTTATTTTTATTTATTTAATAAGGTGCACACCACAGCTGACAATTTTGCCTCGATAAACACAAATTTAATTACATGTTGCGGTGAAATGCCAACCAATTAATTGTATGCACACAGCATAGTTGAGGGAAAAAAAAAATTATTAAAAATTACATTAATTAGCACAATTCATAGATCAAGTAAAATAATTTCCAAAAATACATGTCATAAAATAAGTTGAATCTAATTAATCATAGTACCTACAGATAAATATCACATCAATATAGCTAAGTACAGTACACTAAATCACTTAAAATATAGTTAAATCAATAAATACCTACATAACATTCAATCACATAAAATACAATTCGTTACATTCCATCACAGTATAACAATAAATTATGTCTAACAATTAGTAAAGTATCTTAGAAACTATGGCAGTCAAAGATTAAATTATCAACAATTCATTCAAACAATTCAAACAATTCATAGATCAAGTAATTTTTTGTTTTTAAATACATGTCAAAAAGTAAATTGGATCTAAATTATAGTACAGATAAATATATCAATATAGCTACAATACATTAAATCACATAAAATACAGTAAAATCAATAAATACCTACATTACATTCAATCACATAAAATACAATTCATTACATTTCATCACAGTATAATAATGAATTATGTCCAATAAACATTAAAGTATCTCAGAACTATGGAAGTTAAAGATTAAAATATCATAGAACTTGTAGATTAGACTTGAGCACGGTTTTGACCTGATTTTTAAATTTACCCAGTTTTGGATCAAATACGTCAAGTTCTGTGTTTGGCTTACGCGAAGTCAAATCATTATACAAGCGACACATACGGACCATGGGATTATAGAAAGAAGTATTATTTTTTAAAACATTTATGCAGAAGAGAGAAGGGTGTCTGGGATTAGGTTTTATGTTAAAATTAAGAAGTGAGAGCAGAGTTGGACAGTCAATATGAAAGTGTATGATATGATGAAGAAATAAAAGATCCTGGTACTGTCGGCGCGTTGAAAGTTTCGTGACATTAAACATCTCCAATTTATCTTCATAGGATATTTTGTCTCCTGCGTTGAATCTGTAGTTTACCAATCGAAGTGCTTTTTTCTGTACTCTCTCGATACGGTCATTATGAATCTGGTAGTAAGGTGACCAAATGATTGACCCATATTCCAGATTCGTGCGTACCAGAGTATTATAAAGGTAAAGAAATGTAGATGGTCTGAGGAATTCCTTTGAAAATCTAGAAATAAAACCCAATATACGGAGCGCTTTTCCAATCATCTGGTCATAGTGGTCACGGAATGAAAGTTTTTGGTCAAAAAGTATACCTAAATCTTTAGCAACGCATTTATTTTCTAAAACATGGTCATTTAATTTGTATTGAAAATTGATAATATTTTTACTTTTATTGGTGAAAGATATACTAAAACATTTATCAAGGTTAAGAAACATTCTATTGTTCTTGCACCATTCCAGTAAAGTATTGAGGTCCATTTGTAGTTTATGACTGTCATTTTTAGATAGAATAGTGTTAAAAATCTTTAGGTCATCTGCATAAAGTAAGCAAGGACATTTGAGGGTTTGAGCAAGGTCGTTAATAAACATTATGAAAAATAAGGGACCTAAATGAGAACCTTGCGGTACTCCAGAATAGGCAATAAAAGGTGAGGATTTATGACCACCAATCACAACTATCTGACTTCGTTTCGTTAAGTACGACTTTATCCAGCGAAAAAGGTTTCCATGTATGCCAAATGAAGATATTTTGTTGCAAAGAACCTCGTGATGGACCTTATCAAATGCCTTTTTAAAGTCGGTATAGATGCAGTCGACTTGACCGCGTTTAGCAAATGAGGAGCATATAAAGTTTTTGAATATAAGGAGATTACTGATGGTGGATCTCCCCCTGACAAATCCGTGTTGATTATCGGAAATAAGAGATTTTATATGGCTATAGATTTGGTCGTAGACAAGTGATTCAAATACCTTAGCTGTTGTCGATAAAAGACTGATAGGTCGGTAATTTGTACAGTCAGAGCGATCACCCGACTTATGTATAGGAACCACATGCGCTTTTTTCCATTCATTAGGGAAAATTCCAGTTCTTAACGACATGTTGTATATTATTTGGAGAGGTTTACAGAGTTCCCCTGCACAAGTTATAAATAGTTTTGCAGGAATGCCATCTGGGCCCATGCTTTTGTTAGGATCTAACTGCTTCAATTTTAATCTGACTTCGTTATCTGTCAGTGTGATCTCCTGAAGACAATCTGTAGTAAAACTGGTACCTAAATTTGTATCGATATTTGTCTCCGACTTCTCGTAAACAGAGCTAAAATACTTGGCCAGAAGATCACAAATTTCTTGACTGCCAGATGCCATCAGATCCTGGAATTTCATGATGTTAGGGTACGTAGTAGTGCCTTTCTTTGAATTCACAAACCTCCAGAAGGCTTTTATATTAGAACCAATCTCATTTTCTATGGATGTAATGAAGGTAGTGTAGCAAGTTTTCATTAGAGATTTAGCTCTCGTCCGCAGTAAGGTAAAAGTATCGTAATCGCGCGGATTGGCGTATTTTTTAAATAGTTTGTGGTACTTATACTTTTCCCTAAGGCAGTTTATGAGAGCAGGAGAAAACCATACGGGATGATTACTTTTGGAGATAGAAGTAAGGGGGGTATACTTTTTAATTACCTCAAGCAAAGTGTTATAAAAATTTTCCAATGCTACATCAACATTCACTGATTTTGATAATTCTGCAACCCAGTCTATTTGGTCAAGGTGAGATTTTATTTTCTGGTAGTCACATTTATTATAGTTCAGTCGTTTCGTTATTGATCGCTTGAGTCTCTTAGGACATTGCTGGTCAACATTTAATTTTATGCATAAGGGTGGATGATATAGATCCAGACGAGATATGGCGTTAGTTTCTGTGACACTTACGGCGTCGAATGTTCCTAGTACTAGATCAAGCAGTCGATCTGATTTATTAAGAACATGATTGAACTGGTTCATATTGCAGAGAGAGATGTGTTCAGTTAGCAATTTCGATTTCAGGTCAGTAGGCATAGAAGGTGTTAAGATGTGGGATGGACTAGGTGAGTGGGACCAGGTAAGACTAGGAGTATTAAAATCTCCTATAACCAAAACGTGATCGTTATTTATTTTATTTAGCGTTATTAATTGAATATGGTCGTAAAACGCACTCAAGTCCTCACAAGTAAGGTGTGGGGGAAGGTAACAGACACATAAATAAAATTTTAATTTTAATGTTCTATTATATTCTATTTTAAACCAAATGTCCTCAAACTTAGTTTCCCATGAGTAAAGTCTACTGACGTTAATATTTTTATTAATAGCAACAAGCACTCCTCCCCCATCCCTTTTAACCGAGCAAGAGGATTGACGATCCCTTCGGTATACACTGTATCTACTATCTACAAGTTCACTATCAAAAACGCTATCATTTAAATTGGTTTCAGTGAGACATATTATATCAAAATTCGAGTTAAGTATGTTCATATATATTTCATTAGTTTTTGATCGAATTCTATTAACATTTTGGTAGAAAATATCCATAATTTAGAGTGTAAATTTACCTATGTGCTAAGTATGTACCGTTTGCTATTAAATTAAGTTGTCGTCTTATTTAGCTTATCAAAACTGCTGGAATCTTTAATGTATATCGCTATTGCATTGTCATCCTTCCTCATATAAACTTTATCATTACGAACCCAGACGTATTTATATGTAAATTGTTTTGAGAGCTTTCTGGCCTCCGCATGCAACATTTTACACGTTGGAGATGAGTGCTCAGACAAGAAGATACGATGCTTTTCTCCTGGGATCATTAGATGGTTTGAATTAAGAGTATCACATATGTTCTTTCCTTTATTGAACCTCTTATAAGCAGACAACAGCATATCTCGGTCGCGCTCACTTTGTAATGTCAGGATTATACTTCTAGGACGCGGTGAAGTCGGATTAAGTTTGGCCACTCTTCTGACCGAGTAAATATTATTTTCTTGAATTTGAAACCCAACTGTATCACAGATTTTTTTGACGAGTGAAGGTAAGTTTTCTTCTTTCTTTTGGGGTACACATTGAATCTCCACGTTACAACTCCTCGAGGCCTTGTCCAATGTGTCTAAGCGCCGCTCTATTGTCTTAATATTGTTAGTAAGATCGAATTTATCTTTCTCTAGTTCCTTTATTTTATCTTTGGCAGCTATTAGATCCTGTTTAAGGCTGTTTTGCTCTTCGGCTAAGAATTCTATGGACCTGGTAAGGTCATCTCTCAATGAGTCGATGACTTTACTTATTTCATTTCTTACGTGCGAAACTATATCTTGCATAAGTGATTTTTTAAATTTTTCCATCTTGTTGTCCAGCAGTGATCCGAATTTATCATATGGGATTGAGCATTCACTATCCGACTGGAGCAAACTTTGGTCGTTGTTTTCATTTGCAGAGGAAGGTGACTGCACAACCTGTTTTGTAGGTGAAGGTTTAGCATTTCGTTCTTCTACCCTTCTTCTCTTACGATTCCCCTTATTTTTGGTCAAAAGGGGCGGAGATGACTGGGCAGGCTGAATAGGTGTTGTGTCATCTTTACGTCGATTACTGTTCACATTTGTACACAAAGGACATTTCCAACTTCTATCTGTTTTAGAGTAATGTTCCTTGTATCGATCAGAAGGTATATTGACGCACGTGTAGTGATAAGACTCGCAACAAAAAGCACATTTTATTTCTTCACGAGAGTTTACGGTATTATTACATGCTGGGCAAATCATTTTCAAATGTGGAGTGTTCTAAAAATTTTTAAAAAAAAAAAAAAAAAAAAAACTTTTTTTCCTTCTTCCCTTTCTCTCTTCTGTCCGTCTGTTTCAATTCTATTAGTATGCGACAGCACGAATATATATATAAAAAAAAAAAATGTATTCAAATAACTGTCCTTTAGTGATTTGAACTCGGTGCCACGATGTTTTGAACTACAGTCCAACGATGGATCAACTGAGCTACGGGAGCTTTTACTAAATGTTTGAAAATATTGGTTCTATGAAGCTTCAATAAAACCGTTAAGTATTCTCAAGGTTAACCGGTCATTGAGAACAAAGAAACACTTCGTATTTACTGCTGCACTTTTTACACTCAACTTTTTGTTATAATTTGTTAGTTTATTTTACTAACTTCAGATCACTATAGTTTTTCGAAAAGGTTTGTAACTTTTAAAAGATTTCACTGTTCTCACTGTTTGCATTCCACTAATTGTCGTCGAAAGAATTTTTTTTTTTTTTTCACTTATTTATAACTCAAACACTTGTCAATATAAAAGAAAAATATATTTGCTATTGATTTGGACCATATACTAAGAGATTAATCACTTTGAATCTATGAAATTGCAGAAATACTATTTTTAACAATTTTTAAGTACAGAGCTGCTGTTAGCATGTCTGCTGGTTAGCAAAGCAATGATGTCTTAACATTGAATATAAAGAAATTGGTTGTCTGTAAAGTCCGTTTACTGAAGATTGTTGAACGTGACAACGTCCGATTGTACTTCTTTGTCGCTCGTTCCGCGCTCTCGCTTGCATTTCAAGCCTTACATGGAACGCCTCAGAGCGAGGTAACGCCGCATGAGTCATGTTTTTTCGTGCGTGCAGCCGGCTCTATCGAATTATAAGACGTTGTCACGTCAAGAGTAATGCATTCGTAGATATTATTAGATTTATACTTAACTATTCACTGAAAGTCAAATATCCGATGAAGTTTAATTATTTCCTAATACAGTTTATTACTAAGTTATTTTTATATGAATCTGATACAAGTTCAAATTGGTCAATCAAGCATTTATCTACACAATACATTTTATATAACATGCCTACTAATTACATAACATTACCTACAATTGCTTTTGGTTTTAAATAGTGTTTTCAATTAAAATACTTTTACTATTTTTATGTGAAATAAAATTCCAAATATTAACTGAAGCATTATTAAATTTAATACTATGTTCCAGTAAAAATATTTTAACGTTAACATCAATAAAATTTTGTCCTATCATTAAATATTTTCAGACATTATTTTGATAGAAAGGAAATGAAAGAAGCGACTAGAATTTTATCATTAAGTTAATAACATCGACCGAACATTGAAATATTCATTTTTATAATTTACAAAGTGAGTGCTTTCGTTCGTCCCATTTGCTTTACTAATATTGATCAGTTTGTTTGAAATAATAATCTACACTTATATTATAAAGTTGATTTGTTTGTTTGCTTGAACGCGCTAATATCAGAAACCAAGGGTCCGATTTGAAAAATGACACTGTTAGACAGTCCATTTATTGAAATATATAATCACGCTAAGACCAATATTATAGGAGTAGAGAGCGAGTAAAACTGCAGGGCACAGCTAATTAAACCTTAAATGTAAATTGAACAAAATGTCGCACGCAAAAGTTAGAATAATACCTATAAACAAAAGTTTAATCATAATAATATAATGGATGCAAATTTACGTTTCACTCTCTAAATATTTGTCTTTGTTTAATTATAAGGATAATAAATAGCAATAATTAGAATCTTTTGATCTACATTATAAAATACTCGTATAAATAAATAACTGTAACATAATTAGATGCCCATTTTACTTTTCTTCTTAGAACGACATAATTATTATACGTAGATTTAAATGACAATACTATTTTTTTAATATTTATGCTGCTTAAATATAGTAAAAACATGTTATAAATTTAATCAATGACTTTTTATCAATTAATTTACGTATTGTGGATGTGGATTTATTATTCGTAAATTAGATACTAATTTGATAACAAAAATATCCAATACTAATTGTACAAAAGACTAAACAAGCAATTGCGAAAATCCTCTTACAAGTATTGTATTAATTAATCCATCAGATCATAAGTTAAACGTATAATACTCACGTCAACCTTAATCCCCTCGACTTTATAAGCGAGTTTGGGCGGATCAAACTTCGGCATGTACCTGTAGAACTCTTCATTGTCTCTGTACCATTTGACTGAATATAATTTGTCTTCACCTAACTCGAAATTACATTCCAACTGGGCCGGTTGACCCCTCACGCGGTATGACGGGACCGTCACCCGAACCACTTTTAGAAGTAGAGAATCTGTAACAAATAATAACATTATTGATGATGCTTTTTATCACAGAAGTTTGTAAGGCAGTAATATAGTTAACTATGGCTTATCGACAAGTTTCTTTGTATCTTTATATTATTATTCATAACTATAGTCTTTCGTAGTTCATAGAAATGTCACTAAAGTAAATTACAGAAAAAAAGGATTCAAATACATTTGCAGTGACAGATGTTGTATCCATTTATAGGCTGATAAATAATTTGATAAAAACCCTGCAATTATTTATTTAAAAAGAGAAATATACTTAACATTCTTCGGTCAACAATCAAAAGAAAGACAAATGTAAACGACATAATATTCAAACATGGTTTATGTACGATTAGACAAGTTGAAAAGCCGCCTATCTAATATATTTCTGCACAATTTACGCAAGAAACACTAAATACAATTTGAAAGATATCTGTAGGCAATTTATTCGTTAAACGAAGATAAAACTGTCGAACAATTAGAAGCAAAACTTAAAAGGAGATAAGCCGCAGCAAGTTAAAGAACCATAGTTGGAACAGCAATTAGGCAGCGAACTCTTTAATAATTACCTTTAGCGGCACGACATTGTTATCTTTCTTAAGTTTTATAATTGTTTCCGATAATTCTAGATAAACAGCTCACGCAGAAAAAACTTTAAAAAAAATACAAGAATATCTTTGAGTATTAAAATTATTGTAAAAGACAGACAGATTAAAAGAAAACTTTAGTTTTTACTTTATCAAAGCCATTTTGATTAACTCTTACCGTCAACTGGTAGCGTCTCGTTATTTATATTTCTTAAATGGTCTATAGTTGATACAACTAGTTCTGCTCCGTGGTTTTACCCACCGATTACAGTATAATATCGCCCCTTTCTTTCTATTTATCGTTGTTGGCTCTTTTATTTCTCGTTCGGCCCCTAAGGGTCGTAGCGTGATGTTAAATGGCCTTCGAGAAGTGGGCCATTCAGAACTTTCATAGGTTAAGAAATAAATAAACTATTCAGCTTTATTGTATCAGTATAAATTACTAATGGCTAAGTGTTTCCTTGTGTTATATTTTTTGGAAAACAATTTTTTAAAAATTTTTAACCACCGATATTACACTGCAACAATCTGCTTGAGTTTTTGTTATAAACTATATGTTTATAAATATGTTTTTGTTATTAAGTATGTTATGCAAAACAAAATTATTATTGTCTCAATATTATAAAATTGATGGTAGAGTTTAGGTAGTTGGGTAATAATCATAAACTACACATTTTGCTATAGGAGAATATAATTCATTCAAGGTATGAAAAGTACACACTTATGAACTATCATTATAACATGACATAAATTGAATTTTTATTGTTACCAATTCTACTGAATTCTTACTTCAAACCCTATAAATGCAACCGTACGTATACCTACGAAGATTATTCCTTCTACAAGTATAATAAATATGTTGTTCGTACTAATTATAAGCTATTGACGTAGATATAATTGCGGATAGGCGGTCATAAAGTGTAAACATAATTATGTAAACATTCAATTAAAGCTTTAGAAAATACAATAAATCATATACCTTACTGCAAAAATAATGGTAATAACTGTAAAAAGAAAAAACATATTATACTTTCAAGACAACAGTCAAGTTTCTACGCAGGAGAAATTACAGCGTATAAGTGAGTGCAAATACAGGCGCACCCTGTTCCCTCTATTATTCTCATAGTCCGATGGGACAAATCCCACGACTGGAGAGAGATCAACTCTGGTCGAAACCGATAAGTTAACCTAATCCAAACCACAGGAGTGTAGCACATCTTAATCCTGACTTTAGACAACTACCAGGGCTTTATAAAGTAAAAATCAATCAAACTATGCGAGGAGAAAGCATGATTTACACTGCACTTTGTCGCGCGTGCCCCGTCCGGGGCTCGATCAAACATTATTGCTTTTTGTATGAAGTGATTCATGCCTGAACGTGGCTCGGCCGTGCACGGACGGGGCCCGGACGGAGTACGGTGTTGAAATGTGTGTATGGATGTTGTGTCATTTGTTTCCCGTCCCCGGCACGGTGTAGCGTGAATCATGCTTTATGAATTCTTGCAAGTAATTGATCTATGAACAATTTATACCACAAAACGGTGCATGAAAACTTCTAAAGACTGAAGTGGAACTTGTACGCTTTAATCTTTAGAGCTCAACCGTTTAGACGCGAACTTCTGATTTCGGATATTCTGTGAGCCAACAATCAGGCCATGACACAAGGCACTTTACATGTAATTTAAACTTTGTAAGATTTAAAGTGCAATGTATTTGCTTAACGGTGCATTTACATCAATTATTGAACATAGAGCTAGAGCAAGAGCATTATTTCGTGATCTTTTAGTGTACCTAAACGAAAACTCGTATGCAGTATTGTTCAGTAGGTATTAGAACATTGTATAGAGTTGTATCATGTATGTAAAATATAAGATTTTACAACGCACTAACAAAAACAATTTGACATAGTGGGGTTAGAATGAGCATTCGTTCGTTGGACGTCACCGTTATAGATATTTTACATTTTTCTCAAAGTTATACAAGAAAATATAAATATAGCGAAATATTGGATTAAATATTAATGATACCTATAATTGAACTCTAAAGTAAACAATCATAATTTATGATTACAGCGATATTTTAAGAGGTAAATAATAATTCAAATCATATCATGGCATATGGTTAAGGGCTTAATCATCCTTAAACATTTGATAGAAAAATCGATCGTTAGATTAGTGAACATATTAGGTAGTGGGTAGATACACAAAGTAATATTAAATCGTATCTCTAATATACATTGATCCAACGTTGCTATAGTAACTTTATTTCTTTCAAAATTGAAACCAAATCCTAATAATTCTGGTTAGCCTACATTTGTTCTCACCTCAGGGACAATAGGTACCTATTATATTATGGTCAGAAATAACTTTGAAAGATATTGCATTTTAAAATCAGATGAACGATTGCTTTATTACTTAGGATTTTTATAATGTTGCTAAAAATAAAAAATAAAAAATATTCGATCATCTAAACACAAACAATATAATAATTAAAATTATATTGCATAATGTACCAGCATATAAATGTGCTTTACACTCAACAAAACGCCTAACGCTATGTGGCCGTATGTAATGAATAGTACAATATTGAAATTACTTGAAAATCCAACCTAATTAATCTAATAAGTTCATATCCAAATCAATTTCAGTGCATATTTGCAAAGCGTAAACCGCCTGAAATTGTCCATGATTATACAAAGGGGATTTATTAAATTTTGATATAGTAATTTTACCTGAATGTGCGGCGAGATGTAAATTTTCATGTAATGTTCAAATGTGATGATACTTCCAATTAAGTGAAACTAATTAGTGAGAATATTCAAATAAGTGAAACACCTGCAATATCGTTTGCACATTTTCTATTACACCCAGTTTCAATTCATGCAAAACATTTACAGGAAATTTTTCATCAAATATTTCTTTTAAAAATAACGTCGGATGCTCATGCAAATTGATAAAATCAGGCAACTTATTTCTATATAGAACACTTCAGTGTATTTTCTATAAATAAGAGTCGAATTTAAGTTTTAATCTATAACATCTTTCTCTAAAATATATTTTAACATGATTTATCCGTAAAAAAATTGAACACAAGAAAACACTTGATGGATCGTTGTTACAGTTTGCTACAAATTTGCTATTTTTGTGCAGCAAATTCGTAGCTACATATTACAGAAGATAGCAGGTTTTATTTATATTTCAAGTGTACTTAAATTTAATAAAAATATATTGCTATCATGTGAAAGTGTTTTAATATTGAATCTCTTATTGGCGTATTTATTTATGTTTTCACCGTTGATTAATAAATAATAAGTGAGAATTTCTAAGGAAACATGTATTCCAAAGTTACAATGAATCTTTTTAAGCTATTTCATAGATTCTATCGCGGGCCTTGAGCGCGGCGACCGAATGTAAAAATTCCGTAACGAAAAAACCTAACGCTCCCCACTCCAACCGGCTGCGGCACAGCGATGCTATGGAATAGCTTTACCGCGGCAGTCCTCGCGTGCAACACGTTTTTTTTATTTTAGTCATAATATTATGTGGTATAAATAGATATTTATTTCATCATCCACCATTGAATTTCTACATTCACAACTGTTTAAAGTTATTCATATGAATAAGTGTTTGATTAAGCTATGCAAAATTATTTAAACGTGTTCATTTTAAATCCTTTACCATTGTTCAAAATAGTTTCATACAATAACGCCTGAATTACCGCTTGTTACGACCATTTATTGGAAATTCACAAAAAGTTCTAAAGCTACTGTGTAAAGAAGATTATAAAATGAAATATAAATAAATTATTCACAGTAAGTATTAAATGAATTTAAACTAACAAAACTTCGGGATTTTTATAAATTCTATTTTTTTGTAGTTTTATCAGTATTTATTGGTCATTTTCCGTGAACAAAATTGAATAAAGCTTATATTATTTTTTACATTTTGGATTCGAATATGTAATGATAAAATAAATTGTACTTCGCAGTTAGTTTAGTTTTTATAAAATGTCTTGAAAAAACGAATGAAAATAAGACGTTTTGATCACATGTATTTAATAATATGATATTTGATACATCTCTACATAAGATATATGAGTAGCTTGTTATATAGGACAGTATGACAAAGGCAACTAGAAGTTTGTCTCCGTACCAATAATGACTAATTGCTATGTGTATATGGTATGCTATATTATTATAATAATTGACTACAATTCTATAGATATCTAGTTGATGAATTTAACAATTAGTGCTTCAGGAAAAAGACGTAAATTATCTTTTAAATACGAAGAGAAATGCGGCAATGTACAAAAGTGCACATCTGTCTATTCATGCAGGAAATAAAGATATAATTTTATGTCAAATAAAACTAGACTTTACTGTTATAATTATACGGTTGAAATTCCACATTACGATATTAAAGTAATGGAACCGCACAGCCGAAGCAAAAAGCATATTTTTCCAACAATATATCTAAATGACTCTAGATTCCTACTTTTTCACACAATACCGTCTAATTCTGTACTAAGGTTAAAATGAATATATTTATGTATGTAATTTTGTGAATAATTCATGAAATAACATTGAATTCTGTGTATTTATTTATATTCTAAATGACAACGTATAAGTGCAGCAGGAATACTATTTCTTGTAAATGTTGTTTGCACGGATTTGTTTATTGTAAATCAATGAGCTACTTTTTAAAAAATAATTCCAGGACCTTTTTAAAAGAAACATACAATGTTGTATTTATATGTAGCTAAGAAAGACATATTCGGTTGTGGTGGTTCATTTTTTAGTACCTAACGCATTTAAAAAAAATACCTGAGATTAAAACTATCCAGCTAATTTCAGTTACTTTCTACTAGGCTAGGCATACGTTATAGTTCATAGATATATTATAGTAACTATAGGAAATATTTCCACAATTCGAGGTTACAAACACGATTCTTCAAAAATAAACAAATTTACACATTTATAATGTTATTGAGTAGTGACAAGACAACTCTATATATTTTTACAGATACCCATGTCTTGTCTTCACATGAAGCTTATTAAATATTCAGTTTAATATTAAGTTCAGAATAATTGATAGCAATGTCGGCTGTGACTAATAAATTCGATACTTTAATATTAGGGTAAATTTAACTATGTCGATTATTTCATGTTCTAAGTGTTAAATTTTGCATAATGAAAATGATAAGTCAAACATATTATTTATAGGAAGTTTATCCGTATTCCAAGCAATGGAATTTATGGTTTGTAACTTATAAAAATTGTATTGAACATAAACAATACATAAGAAACAATTCCTGTTCCTAAACCTCTGAATGAATGTCAAGATTTTCTCTAGGGATACATCTTAGGTTGTATTTTAATACAATGTAACTCAGTTCACTCAAACTTATGTATTAAGATAGAGTATCATTTTCTTACTTTTTATTAATATATATTAGAAAATTTGCCTTCAGTGCTTCTTTGCCTTATGTTATTCATTCGTTATAATTGAAATTATCTATTATGGTACCTACTACAAAAAAAATACAAAAACTGTAGCGAACGAGGTTCAAAAGAATTGGGTGAAACATTTGTGTTTAGTTCTCGATGTGTAGAGACCAATATTTGTTTGAAGTTATGTTTTACTTCGCATATACATAAGACACTTATATAATAATTTTAACAAGATTTTAACACCTATTTGTCAATAATATTTTTTCTTCTTCCTTGCCTTCTTGTGTAAAACTTTTTAATTTTCAAAATTGACAATACGAAAAATAATTATCTACAACAACTTTAGCGTTATGCATGGCTTGTACTTTATAGCAGCTGTTAGTAGACATTATTGTCTACTTTTTATATTATTATTGTTGAATTGGTATACCTATTATACCAAGCAGTTATCACTTGAAATTGGTCTGGTTTTCAAAGGTTAAAAATGTTTACAATATATTAAATATTTATTATCTAGAATACGATAGAGCTACCGATAAGTGATACTAAAACAAAAAAAAACTGTTCGTTTGTTAAATTAAATCTCTAGAATATCAGAGAATTCATATCTGATAAAAAATGAAAAATGAATAATTCCTTAAACTATCAATAATTATTAGCAGTCCTTAAAATAAAGCTTGATCTCTGTGACAGATATCAACGAAACCAACGAAATAACTTTACAAGAGCCATGTTGATAATTGTAGTTATCATGACTTTTATTTTAATTATTTTCTTACCAGTTTTATCGTGATTGAAAAACAAACCTGTGTATTTTAATAAAATGGATATTCACACGTAAAACATACCTCGTTTGACCTACGTCACATTTAAAGGACTGCAATAATATACTATTACTAGTTCATATATAATCAATATTCATACGATTTCATCATGTAATACCTACCTATAGTTATACGTATATGCACGATCTTCACATTTATCATCCCAATATTCCAAAGCTTAAGCAAAATATCGCATTCATCAATGACAATGCATCCGTTATCCAAAAACCAAATTAAAAAACACGCTTGATTGACGGGCAATGACAAAAACGATACCGGCACACACCGGCACACAACCCTCCATTTATTTACGTATTAACAAAGAATACGTAATGTTTAAATATATGCTATTGATTATACATTTGTTTTATTTATATTTAAGGACAACTCGTAAGTATGTTTACACTAGGTGTTATCATATAAATAGTTACCCTATCAAAAAAAATTACATATTATGTGTGTATTTACTGACTAGCATAAGAAAGTTTACCATTTACTACAATCGATAAATTTAATAGGAAAATATAGTTTAATTTCTCATACTCATAAAAAATAATTACAATTTATTCAAGAAACAGTATCACAAATATTAAAACGTTTTGGACTTTTCGTGGAAATATTGAGCTGTATTTGTAACTTTACTATGAAAACTTGCGAACTTCCACGAAAAACAATAAATGTACCGAATACTTTACAAACTGTTGACTTCACGTAGCGGTTAAATTCAATAAGCATGTTTTAATTCATACTTATTATTCGTATTGCAAAACATATTTGTTTGCACAAAAATATGTTGAACTTGAACATTTTTATTAGTCATTATTTAATTATAAAGTTTATATACATTTTACGAGCTACGTTCTAGACACAGACACATTATATGTACTAAAATTAGGAATCTATTTGCTTCATTGTCCAATATGAAATATTCATTCATAATAAACATTGTAAAGAAATGCATAAAACAATGCAATTTATTCTCTGTACTCACTCTTCACTTCTTTCTTCTGCACGTGTGTATATCACTTGCGAGCAGAATTTCGTAAGTAAACTTGAAAATATAAGTGACTGAGAGCTCCGACTCTACAATTATTATTAAATTCCTTATCCCATCTCACGTATTTATTAATTGAACTAGCAAGATGTTTCTTTCAGTAAAATTTGAAAGAAAAATAACATGAACCAAAAACGGGTGGTGCTATGAAATTCCACTTGGGGTCGTTTGTATTAAAACACGTATATTTTCTTGAGCCCCTGGTATAGTATTGTTGAAATGTCCTCGATTTTTGTTGAATAGGTTGTCAAATAAATATTAAAATATATGTTTTATGAAAACATATACAGAAAAATTTTTTATTACAAAAGATACGCAGGGTTGAAACAATTTCGTATCCTTTAGAAAAATAAGATAGAGTCACGCGTCATTTGTTAAACGAGAATCAATTATCATGTTATATTTGGAAAACTAATTGCTTTAAAATGAAAGATGAATCGTGTAATTGAATGAAAGAATCAGAGCAACGTTTCACTCTCATGTGGGTCAAATGCTTTACACTATTGGTATATTGTTATTTTGTCATATTATGTAAGTATTAGTTTTAAATAAGAAAAACTGGAATAAAATAAAATTATCGGAAAACATACTATATAGGTAATAGTATATAGGTAACTTGACTTTTCATGCACATGGAGCTAACAAAAGTTGCATTGGCTTTTCTGGTTTTTATAAGCTCATAATAATATAGTAAATGGTATTGAGATAAAGTAAAGAACAAAAATAATTTTTGAATAATTATTATTCTACAGCGCTTTGTTACGCAATAAAGTCATTTTTATTAAATAAGGTAGTTTTCGTAAAAATCTGAACTTTTTCAAGTTATAAACACTTGAAAAAGTTCAATGGCGCCCAACGTTGTCCCAATATTAAAATGTACAAAATTATAATAATCTTACCTTTAACAAGTAAGCTCAGAAATATTAAAACGATATACATCCTTAAGTATTGTTCACTTACAAATCACATATCACAAAACTTTTGTCATGCACAGTTCACGCGTGTTTATGTAACTTATAATACGAACACGTTTTGTATTGTCCTAGAGCGCTCAATGTACACGTCTTTTGCCATGGAGCGCGCGCGGTCGACTAAACGGCGACGGTTGGATTTGGCCGCCCACCCCCCCTTGTCGAGGTCACAAAGGCCTTTTTATATTTTCATGATCTTACAGCGTAAGTCGACAAAGTTTACGTTTGATCAAATCTGTCACAGCTCATGTACTATGTCATTCGCGACACCTTGCTGCAATTTGCATCGGTCCAGATGGTTCGTAGCCATTTCGTAGCGCTTTCTTTTAGCCCGTAGACCCAGTTCTTTATGAAAAGGTTGGGGAAAATCGAGCTGAAATAAAACAATATTATTTTTTTATTTATTCTCCACTTCATTTAACGTTTTAATTTTATAAAATCTGTTTTATTTTATGTTGTTGTTGTTTTATAAAATATAAACGCCTGTGAACGTCATTTGTATAATAATTATTAATGAGTCCTTAAACAATTATATTTATAAAACTATGGGTACCTATATTTCACTAACACAGAATAATTAAAAATATTAATTACTTGTTCATTAATTTTTAAGTAAGTCCTGTGAATTATTATAAAATAACGTAAAATTTTATTTAATTACTTATTTTCAAAACGAGTCTCATATTATATTATTTCAAAGCCTTATTTTTATTACCGTTTGTCTATGATCCAATTGTTTCCATGTCACCTTTGGTCACGTAACTATCTCAAGGGTCTATTTCGGATCCTCAGTCTAAAATTCACGTATGAGTTCTATCGACCGTTATCTATTTTAAGAAAAACCCTTTTTTCTTGATGTAACTAATAGATAAGATTAGAATGAAAAAAATATTTTAAAATAATATATTATTGTGAAACGAGACGTGTAAAACGGCGTAAAGTAATTATTTTGTTCTTGCTAATTATTAGTGATTTACCGAAGTAATTCTAGAAACAGAAAGCTTTTGGTTTAACTGAAAACTGGATACATAGAAGACGGGAATATCTCGTTTTTACGATACATTCATAAGTTTTGCATTGTAATAAAATCGAGAGTGTATCGTATATTCATTCCCGAAGTTCAAATTTCATTTGATTGATTTGATTTCGTTTATTGTAAATATGTTTCGATATTAATTTTCTATTTTATTGTTTTGAAGTATGATAAATCAAAACAAGAAAACAATAACAATCCAATTTAATAAAGTAATATAACATTGCACTCGATAATCCATCGGCTGAAAGGAAAATGGATTTAAAAAAGTGCACGAGTTTTATAGTAGGTACTCATATTCAATTAGATTTTATAAACCTGGTCAAGATATTGTTAATGTATTATGCTAAATTGTTTTTCTAGTTTCTCCTTATTTTACTACGTTACCATTTTGTATGTCATCATTATTTCTAGATACTCTTTTACTAAAATAATACACAGCTATTGTATAATCCTACTAATATTATAAATGCTAAAGTTTGTTTGGATGTGTGTGTGTTTGTTACTCTTTCACGCAAATACTACTGAACCGATTACAATCAATTTTAGCACACATAGAAGGTAACTTGGATTGACATATAGGATAGGTTTTATCCCGGAAATCCCACGGTAACGGGAACTATGCGGGTTTTTCTTTAAAAAAGCGGGCGAAGCCGCGGGCGGAAAGCTAGTCTCGTATAATTTGTCACGTAGTCATATCATTCATTGAGTTATTAAGGCTAAGATGTCAACATCACATGTTCCTCTCATTAAGGTAAATGTTCTTCGTATTCTTTATAACTGGGACGTGATATATTTTCCCCTTTTCTCGGCATCGAGTGGATCGTAACGTTATCGTAATTGTACGACTATGAAGGAGCATCATACAATCATAAACACTCCGTTCTATCCTTTACGAATTTGCCGGGTTATCGTGAATGGTCGATTATGAATTTGCTACCGAGTACGTGAATGTTTTTCCATCATACAGATTATCTTGTTGAACTATTCAGAGCATTGTTATTTGGTTGGATTCACTGACTTTTCGTTTACACGTAGTATTTTTGAGGCCATGTAACGGGTTAAGCTTTTTGCGTAATTCTTCTTGACTTGAAATTAATTATTCGGTGCTGGGCCTGAATTTAATTACTCGGTTCATAGTTAGGAATGCTAAATTATAAACAGACACAAGGAGATAATAATGTACATATTATATCTAGAATAATATTATTTATAATGGTGCATTCTTACTGTATTTGATTCATGATTCAAACCTAGGTATTGTACTTAATCTGGTAGCTGAATAAGTTATTTCATTTATCTGTTTGCATCGTTATTACATCATTCTTCAAAATAAAATATTTTGCTCACACAAAAACTGCCTTAGCCTTTGTCCAAGTAAGTTACATATTAAGCGAAACAAAAAATCTTCGCATTGAGCACTTCAGATAAAGTTAAGCTTTACTCGCCCTTCTGCATGACGAGCGGGCACAGGCGGCTTACATCCAACGCTTTATCACTTAATTTGAATCGTGTTCAGAATTCACAAGACGTTAGAGCCCGGGCAGAACGAATCATCAAAGCATGATTAACAGACGAATAAGGTTACGTAATTCGCAAATTGAACGTTATTTTCTGACGGAATTCACTTGATGACAGCAGTAATATCGACAAAGTGAAACGTAAACTGAGACGAGTTTACGATACTTTTATTCGAGGGAGGCGAATCATAATATCCAAATTATTATGAGGGCAATAACTCTTGATCAATAGAGCGTTCGATGCTTGAGAATATGCTTTACGTTCATTGTTCACTTCAGAATGTTACATATTACTTCTCGCTTCTTAAGAAACAATATTTTTTGGTATTTTGAGTTTATACAGGAATGAATAAATAAAGCACCAGTGAGTTCTGGCATTACCTTATAATAAGTAAAAATATAGTGTTAATAATATAACTATGATATTTTGAGCAATTGAATATTGTGAATGGTTTTCAGAATATTTGTTTTTTATATATATACGGCTAAATACAGCTAAGAATGCAAAGTACAAAAACTCCCTGTTAACAGTAAATAATAATCAGTGCCTATTGCAACGAAAACATGCAAAAAAATGTTCTTATTTTAAGGCAATATAAGGATATGAGAAAAAAAAAATTAACTGACGCAATTAAAGTCCCTTTCTAAAGGCGTATGTACTGCGAAATACCTAGTATATTTACAACATTAGCATTCGCTTTTATCTATCGTTAATGTGATACTGCCGCGTCGTTTGCGTGATTTTCGTACAACCGGGCTCATATTTTAGTGGTAACATATACAAATATGACAACCCTCACCTTTCTGTAAATCAAACATGCATAAATCTACGCCGCCCCCTTTACGCTATTATGTCAACCGATACGATTTATGATCACATCTAAGAGATTTTCAAGACGGAAATCGGGGTAAATAGACTAAGTAAATATATGATTTTCAGAACAAATACGGGGAATTTTCCATTTGCATGTTTCCATTGGTTTGTATTTTTTTAAGATTAACTTACATTATATATCTACATATTAATTAAGTAATTCCTTGTTCTTAAAAGTCCAACTAAGGAACTGATTACATAATAATGACTGTTTAAAAATAATTTTTATTTAACTTTGGTAAAATACAACCGCTTTAAAATTGTAGTGAAAACAAGTTATTTCAATCAAGAAACAAAGAGTCCTAATTTAATAATAAACTAATTTTCCTTTATATAAATGTATTATCCATCTTCAATCACCGTCATCTGGTTATGAGGACGAATATGCAAATGTAGGAAGCGGTATTATAATCCTTACTCTTTAGTCTTAATTGTAAAATCTCTTAGAAGCCCTCTTGCTAACTGACATCTCCGTGAGAATGCGAAGCTTGGTGCAAACGTGATGCAATATTTGCCATACCTAGTGTTTCTCTAGTAAACATATTGATTATATGCGTCTGCTTCCTTAGAGTTCGAGGTGGATCAAAATCAAGTATCTATCGAGTACCTTAATTTCGCTGCATGTGCAGAATATAACTGAAAATGCATAAAAGCGCGTCGCTGGGTCTTTTAAGAGCACGACGCTTCTGAGCACATCTGTGGTAAAGAATTTCAATTCAATAAACGTTGTCTTTTAAATATTCACTTAATGTAGTCCTCCGATAGTGTGGTGTCTAAGCGATTTCCCACCGCAGCCATGTACGTAACTTACCAAGGTATTTGTACCACTTTGACTGAAGTTGGCTCTGGCCCAAACTGATGATATTACTTTATATTATGCTACATTTGTAGATATTACTTGGACGATTATGGGCCCATATCTTTGGTGTAATAGGATCAACTTTGTAGAGTCGAATTCCTTTGTTCGGAATATTCTTTGCTTCCTTAACGATTTGGGGATTTCGCTCCGGTTTTTTACGTTATTTGTCACTGGATTTTACTAGCAGTAATACATATAATTTACTTTTATGAATCAATATAGCAGACCCAATTATTATACTTTAAAATTACGTTTATACTTAAAGCAATCTAATGTTATAATGTTTCAGTTTATAGTTGCGTCTAAACAGCTGTAATTACTAATGTGTTATTCCTTTTGATGTGTTTTGCGTATTTTATTCTCTCTCTAAAATCTTATTTATTCATTTTTATGTTTTTGATGTTAATTTCTGTGGTGGATATAGACCTTTATTGGGAAATTCACACTTCCCTGGGGAGAAGGGAAAATGTTCACTAAGTTTGTTATTTACGAAAAAGCTGATAAAATTGTTTTTATTTATTAAAAAGAGAGAGGTTCCGTAGAGATATTATTATCCAGTAAAATTACACAGTTTTAGTTAATATTTCTAATCCAAGCGGAGATAAATCAAACAAATAAGTCAAAAAAAAACATTAAAAACAATGCTGGTATGGTTTATTGACTCAATCTTAATGATAATCTATGAACCTAATTGATACCTAAAATTTCAGATACGAAACCTGGGATGAATCATATTTAATATCAAATAACAGCGCTTCTGAGTATTTTATAAAGTTACGAATCGTCCCAAACAAAACGGGAACTTTCGTATATCAAACTTTCGATTGATCATTTTAATTTAGTAAAAAGCCATTTCACTATCGTAAAAACATCGAGTTAAATCTAATAACCAACAGGTTGATAAATTAGTACCAGACATGGTAATATAACAAATTTCCCCAGTCACCTGAGGTCAGAGCCGAGTTGAGTAATGCAATTAACGGTCAACCTTTTTTTAAACCTCAGCCACCCTGTCGGTTTTTTCACGTGGTTAATTACAGGACTACAATTTAGGTAAAGCTGTGACGTCAAGGAATGTTATTAATGTGTTGTGTGGAGTTGGTTTTAGGCAGGAAATGGGTAGGATTTAGGATGTATAATTGAGGTTCGTGTCTCTTTATGGATTATGGGAATAGATATATAATAGTGATCGGTCAGGGACAGGTAAATTTTCACCCGGTATGGAATCATCGGCCTTTACCTATACAAAA
This sequence comes from Colias eurytheme, assembly GCA_907164685.1. NCBI lineage: Eukaryota > Metazoa > Arthropoda > Insecta > Lepidoptera > Pieridae > Colias > Colias eurytheme. The sequence continues at coordinate 7,815 of CAJQZN010035298.1, read as the reverse complement.
CCCCATACAAAGGACATCGTCAATAGAAATCGTAATATAATTTATTAATTGGGCGATATTATAATCATAATAATATAAAACTAGCCCAGTATATTACTATTTCATAGCTTAATAGATATTATATTAAGATAAATTGAACAAAAATAGCTTAATAAATATTTACTCAATGATAAGCGGCTTTTTAATTTTCTATATAACTATAATATAGAAATAAAAAAATCAAATGGTATAAATGAGTTGTAAAAAAGCTATTCAAACCAATATAAAAGTAAAAGTAATTGTAAACATTTTCGTGATTAAATACAACTTTTGAACTTGGGTTTTATTGTTTTCTTTATAAGGAGCCGTAAAGTTCGAGCCATAAAAAATAATTTATTGTTGTAAACACTTTTGTAATTTAGGGTCTTTAAGAATTCTTAAAAGCAATGAAGTATAAGATTACATACATTATATTTTAATACAGCTATCCAAAATGTAACCTAACTTTTGTTTATGTAAATAGGAATGTTATCGGTGCTTTCATCCTAATAACTAAATATTGAAAAGATAAATAGGTGACCTAAAAGACAAAAGGTGCCGAAATTCTTTGTAGCAATTTTTCACATCTCCATGAAATTGTATATTCAATGATTTTCCAGGCGTATTTTAGGTGAAAGTGATTTATTTGACTATATTACGCACCCTGGCCCGGCTTCAATGGCATTACGTTGACAGCTTATGAGGTCCCTTATTTATGTTTGATTTATGTAGTGAGCAGAGATACGGCTGGTTTAGGTTTGTAACGGTGGAGCTCAATAAGTGTAAGAAAATTATCTTAGTTTTTCAGAGCAACAATATTCGTGTAAAAGTTGCCTATTCACGGCTCGATATTCCAACTAACGCTGTGAAATACTAGGATATAAGGTTTCCCTTGACAGAGAGTCAAAGAAAGTCTATCATTTGGAATAATATTACACGTAGTCTGGACTAGCACGGGAATAACGGGATGTATGTGAGGTCCGTACTCCATATTAAGTACGAATATTTACCGTAATAAGTTTGTTATCATTGTGTATTATCGCTATATTGTCGACGAATATTTCCTGTAAGGTTTTCATCATACTACAATTAAGTACATCATAATAATATCCATTTAATAACTTAATTGGTAGCATAGACGCGATAGTATTTCGCTTCGTGGTATGTGTGTAAATTATAATTAGGTACTATCTATACTTAGTTAAAAAAGCACGCTTAAACTCATGATGTTATAGTATTGTCAATGGGTCAAAATCAAATAAAGGACCACACTACAATGCGTGCAAAAAAATATAACTAAGAGAATGTAACTCTCAAAACCGTAACGTGGGAACTGGGAAAGGGGTCATAATATAAAATAATTGACACGTGAAGAGTCCATAAATAAGCTTATATCGCAATAAAGAGTTTTGATGAACAAATTTACAATATTTTTATGAGTGGCTGAAAAATTCATACATAAAATCATGAGTGTCTAAATCCTAAACACACTTGGGTATTGTAAAAACAAATCGCTTAATGTGAGGTTTCGTCATGCAAATTCGAGGGATTTCCTGAGTCCAATGAAAGCTTTGTTGTAAAAATAATTGGGGTCACATTGTCAGTGCTTCGCTGCGGTGGGTGGTACTTTAAATGTTTAATCTGTTAAGATTATATAATATTATTGTTTAAGAGCCTTTGTTTTATACTATGTTATTAATAAAAGTATACATTATCTGTCACCAATATATTTACCTTCTCTTACTAAAATAGGTAAGCATTATTTGCAAGTTTAATATTTGTAAATGATAAAACATATTTGTCTATACAATATAATTAAATAAAATATTCTTCAGACATAAATTTGAATTGCATCCAATCTTATTAAACGCGGAAACGAGTAACGAGTGGTGGATAGGTCATTGCAGAGATGATTATTATAGAGTTAACACGTTCGCTGCATTACGAGATCTATCAGATCCCTTGCAGGACTTTTGTTTTGTGCGTTGAATATAATCGTGTTTTTTCACTCCTTGCGGGAGGGTCTAACTTGTAAAGTTCTTTAAGTATGAGTAGGACAAATATACATATTTGCTTCCTACTAAAAGTTGAGTTCAATAACATTAAAAAATAAATTAGAGATGGATTAGGTCCCTAACGCACAGTACTGTAATTATATTCATTCCTTGCGTTAGGAGATATGTCGGTACTCGTGGAAACGTAGGCCTCGTAGACGCAAGAGAGGGAGGGTAGGCGGCGCGGGCGCTGCTTGATTCGGTTTAGTGTTGTCCTAGCATCGATGTGGGAGCTCGCTCGTTTTGGAAATAATACTCGCGTATCTAGGTGTTGCTTATTTTTTATAAACAATGAGTTCTTTTAAAAGAAAAAAGTGTAAAAAATCTATTTATTTTGGTGAGATTTCTAACAAACTCAAGCTCAAACATTTATTTATTCAATTAGACTTCTTCTACAAGCACTTTTGAAACGCCATTACATATTTTTAACATTTACCACCGATTCGGAAAGCAGTATCTACGGAGAAGAACAAAAAATCAAAGCCGGATTATACTGCTGCATCGTCCAGTATAATAAAAATTTTGGAAAATGTTCGGAAAACGAATTGTTACCATATGCGCGCAATGCAAGCAATCAATTTGCTTACCATGTTTTAATGAAAAACACTTTGCATAATTAATTAAACTATAATATTTCAATCGACAACTGACATTCCCATCACTACTTACTACACATATTGAACTATATTCGGTTGCGGTACGAGATGCAATAGATATCCAATTTTTTTTTGGTATTTGTAGTTTATTCAAATGTCATAACTGCGTGCGAACCTAGCAAAATATAAAACAATAGACTATCTTTCATCCACAAAAACTTCAAAGTATATGTCATTGTTTTCTGGAAGATATAAATTATTTTCAAAACTGTATCTTTAGGAGACTGATTAGGTCTCAAACGCACCAAAGGGTGGATAAGTTTCGAGATCTTTTAGGTCTCCAAAGCACCAGCTGAAAGTTCTTTGATAATGATGTCGCAGTGAACGTGTTAAACAATATTCATTTATTATATCGTCGCATGGTCACATAAATGCTTCATATTTATTACATCACGAAACAATTTTTCAGAAGCACAAAAAGATACCAGCTAACACTGTAATAAGAATATTAAATAACGTACACTTACATCACATATCCTTTCCCAGAAAATAAACGTCTTCGTTCACTTGGAAAATGTAAAAGCTTTTATTCAAGAGCCTTTAATTACACTCCAAAAGCGTCGCAAAGTACCTTCTCAGTCATTATAGATGCCGTGACGCGAACTATAAAGCGGGAATATACTTCATGCAAATTATTTTACCTGTGGCAGTGCTTGCTATTAGTAATAATCGTATAAGTCGGAAAACGTGAGTAAATATAGGCACCTGCTCCTCATATTGTATGGAGTATGCATGTAAGGCGTGCTATGTGAATGTCCGAACGACAGCACGCTACCATTAAATCTAAATGGAATTTTTGTTCCTGTCACATTTATTGGTAGAGGTCGTTGTGTACAAGGCCTATAATGCTTCGTTATAGCATTATTAGGCTGTAACTGGTAGGTAAGTTATGTTTTTGTTTATCTTATTAATATTATAATATTTTTTGAGAAAAGATTAACCAAAGTTTTAAATAACCGAAGGACACATTAATAGGAGAAATGATAAAGAAGTTGTTGAGTAAACTAGTTTGCTTAAGTATATTGTAAAATGTTACGAAAATCATATTACGGATATAAACTAACACTTATATCACTCATCTATACGTACAGTACTTAAATCGTATTAAATATTAATTTATTAATAATTAATACAATTATAAAAATACTAATCAGGAACGTAACAATATGTTATTTATAATTATGCATGCATTAAAGGTAATTTTTGCTGAAGCATCCACAGCTTTAAAAAGTCTAAATACCTCCACGCGTTGCGGTTAATAACAAATCACTACATGTGTATGTTGATTGCCAATACGTATTGATTCATTAAATTGCTCGACTATGAGAAGTGGCAATTAGTTTATGTAATTAGAGACATCAAATAAAATGTAGGGCGCTGTTCAGCAAACAAAACGAGAACTAATTAGCCCGTGCACTAATTATCGTATTTGAATTAATATTTTCATGCTTTAAATGAGAGCGTTGGAAGCTTTGGTCCCGGCTCGCTTGTGATGTTAACTTAGCTTACAAGATTATTCGTGGGTCTTTACTATATTTGTAAAGAATTTTTTATTTTCTTTTATTTATTTAGAGATTTTTGTTAATAAATACAATCACTGTTCCATAGTAAGTTAATCCAATGGAAAATGCTTATGAACAAGTATTTTTTTATTAAAAAAAATAAGTGTGTTAAAGTAAGTACCTAATATCTACCTAAGTTCTTCTGCTAGAATAAAATACAATAAATTTTGCAAGGTTTTCTTTTCACTATAATTCAGGCCACTTTTCATGTAGAGTTTTTAATATTTTTAATTATTTTATAACTGTTTGTTTATCATGAGTGTTTTAAAACAAGACAATTGCATTTGCTTGCTGCTCTTAGTATAAAATGTTATTGTTCCAAATAGCAATGTGTGCCAAACCAAATTACTTTTATAGTTATATTCATATATTTGGGGACTATTATATATATACTTCTTGTTTTACATAGTAAATCATTAATGTTATGATTTAATTAATTGTTAAGTGTATTAATGTAGATAATATTACAAATACGTATAAACATCATTTTCCTTAGTAATATTATAAAAAAAATATTTAACATTGCAAACTGTGTTCTTCCTCATAAATTATACCTACAGTCTTATAACAATTACCTCTAGTGATCTTTATTGTGTCTAAAAATAGATATTGTAACAAAAGCTTCCCTCTCAATTAAATTTAAACCACTTATTAATATGAATTACCTTGCGTACTCGATAACTACACAGTCTTAAAACTACAACAGATACTGAGAATAATTTTGCGTTGGAGTCTTAGGTTTGAGTTGTTCTAACTAAAATCTATAACGATGGCTTCCTTCCTTACATTTGCACATTCAATATTCCTTCTAGATTCTTAGGTCTCAGCATTTAAAATAAGTTTTTTTAATACTTTAGACTTTTAACTTGGAAACGCTAATTTTGGAATGTTTTAATTTGTACTACTAATGCATTGACCGCCTCCTCGGTACAGTGGTTGACGCGTGAGCGTAGAACCGAGGGGTCCTGGGTTCGATTCCCGGTGGAGACGAAAAAAAAAAAAAAATGTCTCGGTCTGGCAGGACACAGAAGGCTGATCACCTACTTGTCCCTAAAGAAAAATCGATCAGTGAAACAGATGTATGAATAATGCATCTGCCCCCTACCCCACTACGGGGACACGGGACTTCACTTTCACTAATGCATTATTTAAAATGTATTAATACACACACTTACATTCATATATAGATTCTAGAGGCAAGATATTAGTAGAAGATTATTAAACATTTCATAACTATATTATTATCAAAACTATGTCGTTCTAATCTGCTAAATCTACTAAAAGTAAATTATTAACTGTGAATAGGTTACCAAATCTATGGATAAAGAAATTTCAACCTTATTAGTTACATCATAAGAGCAATTATAAATGTAACAAAAAAGTAAAATAAAGTGAGCAATATCAAAACACGAAACTCTTGAACAGCTTGAAATGGTTAAACAGCAGCGTCATTTTTTACTCTTAGGGGAAAATTCAACTATTATTTTTTTCTTTCAAGTACTTTTTAGGGTTGCGTAGATAACCTAAATAAATAATCCATGCCACTGTTTTTATTATGAGTTTAAATTCATAATTAAACAAAAAATATTTTGTTAGTAGGTCCTTACTTACCTTAATCCATATATCGTTGGAATATTATTTTTATGAATTACTTCCCATTATATTTATGTTAATATCTAGATAATATTATGTTTCCTAATCAAACATTAAAAAGACGATCGACTGTAAAATTAAAATACATAATTAAGTATCACTAATTCGAAAACCCTAAAAACGCATTGACAAAGAACCCACGAAGCGCGATACAAACTCGAGCTTGATCGGTTTTTATTTTGTTAAAAATCAAGGCCTGTATTCAAATATTTTGAAGCCCTCGTTAGATCCAATGCGGTGTCGGTTGAAATGTAGAGTGAATTCATTATCGCGGTCGGGCAGTCGTTAGTGGTTTACAACCCTGTTCACCATCTCTTTGAAATAATGCTCCCCTGGTACCTTCATGTATCACGTAAACCCACCGCATTGGAAAGACATTTAGAATACAGCCCGGGACCTGGAAACGGCCTTTTATAACCTTGGCGTAATCACTGCGAGGAATTAAAAATGCGTTGTGTAGCATTTCTAAAGAGGGGAAGATGTAGAGCTATTTCTGTATTACATAGCAACAATTTTTTTATAATTTACATAAATGATAACAGAAATAGTTTTGTGATGGACGTTGCATGTATTAATTTGTTGAAAATTAGAAGTACCTTTCTACAAATTTTCCCCAAGCAACTTCATTATATTCTATAATAAACTTGTAAACAATGAAATGTTTTCATTAAAAATTGGTACAAGCACATATCCAATCATGGTCAATCAACGTATTTAATATAATTAAAAAGTTAGCGTTGAATATTCACACACCAACTTTAATAATACATATGACGTATCCGAATACGTATCTACGAAAATACGAACGAAATTCCTGAATATAACATCGTAAATTCAACACTCGCTAGAAATCATTTACTTTCACACCACTCGTAATGTACTGTAGGAATTAAAACTTATCTACGCAAAAGCTGCGTTCACTAATCCCAAGCTACATGAGTTATTTTGTGAAACTACTCAATTAAATTGCCAAAGGGCCTAAACGAAACCTTGAAAACCGTTCAATAAGGATTATTATACTTAGTTAAGTTGCTGATGTGACTTTCAACTGTATTTCATTATAATGCTATTATAAGCGTACTAAAAATTCATAATGTCATTACGTTCCTCACCTTAATCTGCTTAAATGTATCGGTTACATAAATGAAAAATTATATTTTATTTTCTACATAAGTCAGTTAATTCATCTCTGAGCCAATTAGTCAAATTAAACTGCTTGCGTAATTATGTCCTTAATCTTTGTTCACTGGTCATATTTTGTAATAAAGGTCAAATTTGAAGGGTCACTGAGCAAATCAGCTTAACGTTGGAACCCGACGTTTAAGTAATATTTACAGTTATAATTATAATGCTTTCTCGTGTTTGTGTTTTGGGGGATAAAAGGTATTGTTCACAAGTTTATATAAGTGTTTTTGTATACGTATTTCTTATATCTACATTCTTATTGGTATAACTATCGCAAATTCATATGCAACGCCTAAGTTCTCAAGTTTAATTGCCGGGCATGCATTGTGTTACTCCTTGTTAGTATTTGGACTTTTAACCTTAAAAAACTTGTTAGAATCCAAATACATAGCTATTTTTTTACCCATTTTGGATGTAATATGTTCACCGAAACGAAATATAATTGAAATGCACTACTATAATTTTAGCTTTATCATAAAACTCTCAACTTTATAATACATAAACTATTCGCGATTTAAATGTGCTATAAAATTTCTAAGCACATTACATATTATACATCGATGTATTACCTAATCGTTAAAAACAAATGTTTTCCAATGTTTTTCTCCTAAAATGTAAAGCGCGTCACACACGGCGAAGATACTATAATATTTTATCTTAAGATACTGTAATATTTTATATTTGGTT